>JAEBDU010013369.1:51159-142352 GCA_016802625.1 Heliconius numata | reverse complement strand
AAACAGATATTTTCTTCGAAACCACTGCATAATTACATTTGGAGGAAGAGAAGTAACGTGATAAGTTCCAACAACTTACGAGCTCCGAGAAAATCTAAGCTTTTTACTCGGAAAGCTCATTTAAAGAAGTGGACTCGAGGACGCCGTCTTCATAGGAAATGTTTGGTTCACACTTTTATGAAACTTTTATATTATAAATTATATTTTACTAAAAAAATATTATTATAATAATTATTTTATCAAATTATATGTTTTGCTTAATTTAAATGTATGTAAATGTAATATTGTACGTGACACATGTTTCTCGCTTCACGCTGTCTTGCATATAGAGTGAACGTAGTATCATCACATCCCTTTCTCTAATTTCCAGGTCCATTGCTAGTTGAGTGGCGTAACTCAACACTGCACTGCTGCTTGTCGCTGTTCCACTACGCCACGACGCGGGCTGCGTTTATAATTTTAAATGGAAATTTTAGCAATGATGCTCGACAAAGAGACGTTGCCTTTCCCATACATTGGGATAATCAATGAAGGTGAACGACACATACAAATAATTTTATTTCCAGTACGAAACATTTAGATTTTGTTCAAAGGAATGCTTTACAAAGAAGCAGCCTTATAATATAATTTTGGGTTTTTCTTATTCGGAATTTCAGTATTGTAAAAGCATCAAATATAAAAAAATCGAAGATTACATATATTTTGTTTAATTTTGAAGGGAATGAGACCTTACATTACATCACTTTCAGTTATCGCACTTTACAACCTTTTCTCATTGAGTAAATAATTATATTTTAAATGATAATATAGATACCAATCGAGGGTTCCGTACATCCCATCTTAGGATTTAGGTCAACGGAAAGTAAAACTTTAAAAAGTTGACAAATTTAAGTTTGCGAGCGGATGCTCTCATTCTGTATGAAATTAGGCATAAATATAAATTTGTAATGATCTATTACTGTAGATTTACCAATAAATTTTTACTTTTGGGATTTTTTATTTTTTTATAATGTAAGTTCTCACTTGGTGCCAAATTTCATAACATTAGGTCCAGGGGAAGTCTATAGGTGTCTAGAGGATGGCTTTGATTACGCAGAGAATTTTATTTTCAGTGTCCTGCTAAGTCATGACGGTATCTAGTAATTAAATTCATAGCATTATAGTTCTACGAATTACAATTTATAAAAAAAAATAATTAAAATCACAACATAGGCTTCATTCTTGTCATAGAACGGTTTTAATCAAAAGTTTCCACATTGTTATTACACATAATTCAATTGTTTTTTAAGTCTTTCAAACTAAAAAGAGAATATGCGAGTAAGTAAAATAAACTTAGCTAAGTACCTAAGATTACAGAAAATCTATAATTTACAGATTAAAAAAACAAGTTTTAGTGAGTATTTTGCTGGTTCTTCTCAAAAAATAAAGCACGTAATTTCTTATCTATACTTCTATAGTTACTTCTGTATCTGTTTTTTAATTAATTGCCTGAATATATAATTTTCAGTATTTCGTTATTTGACATTGTTTGTGCAGTTATTATTTGTATGATGATAGAAAGAAACTGAAATTGTTTGAAGATAAAAAACTCCGAGACATTTAACCCTTAAATGCATAAAGTAGTAAAACTGCAACATACCATTCAAACGACCATAAAATTATTAGTATGAGTTCAATGCATGCTGTTGCAGGATTATTACTATCATGGTGATATATTTAATCGAGTGGCAACACACTTTTTTTCTTCACGACTGTCAAAACTATTTTTTTTATTATTTTTCCCTAAATCAGCATATTCATGGCTCCAAAATATATTTTTTCTCGGTCTAAAAATAAAATCATGCATAAAATCATGCATTTAAGGGTTAAGATTTAGGCCGTGGCGTGGCCGAGACCAGTGCTGTCAGCGCGTCGCTGCTAGGTTGCGTATTGTTCCTGTTGGCCTGACCGACTAAAACGAGGCGTTGAGTTGTGCCACTCAACATGCAATACCTCAAAAATTCGGCGGAAATTGGTGAAAACGGAGTGTCTTAAAACAACAATCCCTCTGCCTCTGTCTACCCTACTATATACGAGATACTACGTAAAGCTAAACAATTACACAGGACAGGCGAGCCATTTCTTGTTTTACCTTTCACATTAAAGTTACACCTAATACGTAAAGCTTATATTAAAACTTTTCAAATACCACAAAATTCTACAGAATTTTCCTCAAAATCTGTTAACTTGTATTACATTATGCTGTTTTTCTTACACAATTTATTGCAAAATAAAATCAATATTAAAGAAAATCAATATAAAAGTTTAAAGGTTACGCTGTAAACCGAGTATTTAAATTTCAAATAAGAACTTTAAAGATTGAGGCCGTCGTAGTGCAGTGGCACAAGCATGTGACTGTAAACACGTCGGTTGTGGTTTCGATTACTACTGGGGGAAATGAAATTAATTATAAATTATTAGTATTTTCATTCCTTTGCTCTTTTTTTCCGCCACTCAACCCGAAAGCCTCTAAAATTGGGCGGAAAGGAGTTGTCGAAGATGCCTATTATTCAACCTTCGATAAAAATACATGTCTATGTGTTGGTGTATATTTCTGTCTGTAGCAACGTAGCTCCCAAACGGAAGAACCAATTTTGATTTAGTTTAAATATTGTCAGCTTTTTCCTATAGGATAGATTATTTGAAGGACGCCTGGCTGTTAATGCGAATTGCCATGATTTTAGGTTCGATCGCCACTCGTTGAAATCAATATATTTAAATTATATTCATTTCTCCGGTCTGGTAGACTCTATCAAATAAGTATATTGACTAATCACCTTTAGATGAATTTTATATATTGCATGGTCCAACTTTCGAGAAAATTAGCTATTTTACATAATGTTAATTAATAAATATTTTTTTCGATGTAATTCGTATGATGTACTTGTATATTAGGTATACCAACTGTGTAGATATTATAAACTGTGTAAACACACTAAAACACCTTTAAAAATATTTTTGAGTATTTTTTTATCATTAACTAAACTTAACATACTTATGTTTTTAATATTTAAAATAGGAAAGGAAATAAAAAATATTTAAAATAAAAAGAAATAAAAAACCATGAATAACAACACATTTTTTATTAATAATATTAAATATCATCATCTTATAGCAACGATCCCATGACATCGCGGAGAGAGCACCGGATCGAAAAGCTTGACCAAGTAAGCCAGTTCAAATCCATTCTCATACAAAAACAAGAGTCTATCCAACAAAATAACACTTTCCACTACTTGAGCTAAACACAATCTTAATAAATAAAATAAAACTACTTTCTTCCAATTTAAATTCATATTTTCTTCTATATCTGATAGGTAAGCCTTCGGTAAATTTTCGTATAAATTGAGTTTGAGGAGATAGTCCGCCATTTTGAAATAGTCGTTGAAATTTTGACATTTTGACGATATACCTTTCAATTTACCTTCCACTACTGGTAAATTGGGTAAGTGAGTTGTGATGATTACCTATAAAATATACAAAATATTAAATGTATCACATATTGCAATTAAATATTTACAATTATCAAAAAATAAATAAAACTTCAGCTTCACGCTGCATCTCGCACGGCAGGCAAGGCAGAGGGAACCTAGTGTTAAGAAACTCCGCTCCCCACTTTCTGCCGAATTCTGGAGGCATTGCGTGCCGAGTGGCGGAGTGAAGAAATGAAAATATAAATCCAAATAAATTTCCTCGAGTGGGGATCGAACCCATAAACCAGTCACGACTACAGTCACAATATGTGTCATTAAATATATATTATGATATTTTATATTCTAAAGTATATTACGCATTTAAAGCTCAATGAAAAAACAATTACCCATTTAACAAAACTTTACACAAAAATCTATAAATAATATGTAAATTTTTAAAAAATATATAAATTGAATATACAGTAATTCGTGCACAGCTAATGTAATAAATAAATTAAATATGTACCTGTAACAGAGCTCTATATAGTAAACTTTTGTCCGGCATTTGCTTATTTGCAACCACCCTGTGTATAGACTGAGCGGCGAGCATGCGAGCGTTGCGACCTAAATTATAACCTGAAACAAAGGAATATAGTTAATAATAAGTATATCAAAAATAAATAAAACAATACACATTTAAAAGATACAAAGCGTGGAATAAAGTGTTTTAACATTGAATTGTAAATAGCTTGTAAATGGACAGTACTATGAGACACAACTTTAACTTTTCTTGTAAACACTCTATCATATTTGAAAAAATAAACTAAATATTACTTCTTACATGAACAAAAACGAAATATTACCTCGTAAATGCTCTGACATAGGGAACCCACACCTCTGGTCTTTGTCTCCATAGTCCCTCTGGAACGTATCAAAGAGCTGGTCATCCACATCCTCGGTGAGGAGATGGTAGCAACAGGGTACTGTGAATACACCGGCTGTCGAGGGCTTGGTGGTGAAACTGTGGAGAGAATCTGGGCCTAGGTTACCACAGGTATGAAGACCTGGAAGAAATATTTCTCTTGTACTATAATAAATTCAAATTCTAATATTTTTATTCAAAATAAAAAGTTACATGCTTTATTTTTTTAATGTCAAATAATTTACCACCAGTAATACGTAAAGTATTTATGTAGTGATCAGTCACCCCATTTTCTTTTCTTATGTTAATACATTATTGATATTTATGACAATATAAGTTATAATACAAGCTTCTTTTTTTTTAAAGTTAGAACCCACAACCGTCACGTTTAGTCGACACACCTGTGCCAGTGCGCCGCTGTTACTTCACATACAAGAACTCACCAGTCAACAAAAATTTAATATCTATGTTAGAATCTTCTGGAAACTTCTCTTTGATAATTTCAGCAAAATCCGTATCTCTCGTAATAAAAGCAGATGCAAATCTGTGTATATTATTTTTTATGTTCTGTGACATATTTTCATTGTCGCTTTTTTGTATTCTTTTTGCAATAGCGTGCCATTGTTTCTGAAAAAAAATGAGCGTAATTCGATAATTGGAGGGTATTAATAAGAACGTAATTATATTCTATTTATTAGGGATCATGTTGTCTTTTAATTGTTGTCTTTACGATTTTTTTCTCGAGAGTGTATTTGCTAAGAGAGTTTGTGTTCACTATGTGCAATGGTATTATTCGGGAGTTAAATATAAAATGTAATAAAATTCACATAAGATTAAACTCATATAAAGAAACTGTGATAAAAAGGAAAAAAGAATCGCACACAAAAAAGAATTCACACAGTATCCCGAATATAACAGGATACGCCCGGGAAAACCAAATGTTAAGACACTCCGATCCCCACTTTCCAACGAATTTTCGAGGTATTTCGTGTTGAGTGACGGAACTTTGAAGAGGAAAAATCAGAAATACATTATATCCTAACCTGAATTTGAATGTTATTATATTTTAGTTATTTGAATCCTCTATTCTTAATATTTAACTATGTAATAAGATGCTTTTAAAATCTCAATAATTTGATCAATGTCTGTGGAAGTTTTTCCATAAATGGAATCTGTTGAACCAATGTATGTACAACTACTTTAAATTGTGAATTCTAAAATTTACAATATATTACCTGTATTATTTTAACCCTTTTTTCAGCATTTTCAATAGTTTTACAGTCACAGTCAACTGTCAAACTCTTTATATTATAGCTAAGAGACAGCACTATGGGCAGGTTTCCCTTCCCACCGCCGGCTTCAACACAATGGGTTGTATGAAGGGCTGTAGAGAGAGACGCTATTAGATTAGATATTGTTTGGACCTGGAATAAATATTTTTTTATATATTATTATTCAACTTTTTAGTTTCTTACAGTTGTATATTTTGTAAAGGGAATATAGTGTAAAAATACTGTGTTTATATTTTGAGAAGCGGAGTGCTACTCTTTGTCTTTCTAGGGACAGGGAAATATTTCGTCCTTCTCTAAGTGAGGATTGAACCCACAACCATCGCTTTAACAGTCCAACGCTGGCCCATGGTGTAACTATAGCCATTGAATAGTTGTAAGGGCATATAATATATAAGGAAAGATGGCCACAAAGTAGGACTGTAAACGTGACTGGTTGAGGGTTCTTTCTCCACTCGAGGAGATGAAATATTTATTTAATTTAATATTTCCATTTCTTTGCCCTGGTGTCGAGGTAAAAGTGCGGCGTAGAGTTCCGCCATTCAACACGCAATGCCTCCAGAATTCGGCGGAAAGTAGAAAATGGAGCGTCTCAACACTCCCTTCCCTGCCTACCCTGCTATGTCCGGGATACAGCGGGAAGCTGAAAGATGTTGAGTTTTCCCATTCAACATACAGTTATTCGAAAATTCGGCGACAAGTGTGGACTACATTAGTGGCTTGCATGTAGCGCAGGCAGCTTTGCAGCAGCAGCAGCTTGCAGCTTGAAGCCACTATTATAATACTAATATTGTAAATGTGAAAGTTAGTGAGGACGGATGATTATTCCTCTTTCAGGCAAAAACTACTGAACACATTTAGAAGAAACTTTACAAGATTACACATTTAAAAGAAATTTTGTGTAATTTTGCTACAATATAACAATAAGTGTGAAGAAGCTATTAGGTTGCCATTTTAATAAAAATAAAAAAATATACCTCATAACTCTTCTTGCTGGTCATGAATTCTGTTATTTTCACTTGAGACCTGATTTTTCCACCAAATGATGTTATAAGTTCCTCCAAATGTTTTGTTGAAATACAATATTCATTGTTTACGCTGGTGTAATGGGATTGTGCATTGTGTATCCATTTTGATAATGGCTTGTCATCTGTAATAATAAATACTTTTTAATAAAAAGTGTGTGACTAAATATTATGATGCTACCTTTAAATATCACTCAAACACTATAAATATTATATAAACATCATATTATATGTTTATATAATATCACCTATATTATATAAACATATAATATATATAGACTAATAACTATATATATTATAGATTAATTAGGGGGACAAACTGGTACAAGACACTCAGTTGTTTACTTTTTGCCCATATTTGGGAGGTGAGAAGTGAGAACTCTACACCATACTGAAAATCAAATCCATAATGATAGCATTAACAGAAGCATTCCGTCACAGAGGCTTCATCATTCATGAATTTATAAATATTCAAACACACTATAGTTTTAATACATGAACATATCATGATATTATTAAAAAAAAATATATAAATCCATATATCATTAACTACAGGATACAAAGGAAATCTACTCATGACATACCTAACAACCCTTCCTCAGCATGTTTCCAAAATTCACTTACAGCAGCATTCAATTCACATTTCTCTAAATAATTTCTTAAATCATTAGGTATCAATTTTTCCCAATGGTTTTGTGTAAAAAACTCAACCATATGGCAATTTGCAAGAGGTAGTAGCGGAGAAAGGAATTTTATTGTACTATTTATATTATTATGAACCCTTACCAGGGTACCCATTGTGTGTTTTGCTAAAATAAATACATAAAAACAATATTAATAAAATATATTTTGTTAAGAATAATGTACAAATAAAACATATAAACATTTTTTTTCTAGCTTCACTGTTTACACTGTCAATAACAGATTAGGCAGAGGGAACCTAATGTCAAGATACTCTATTCTGTGCTTTGACCTAAGTTTAAGACAATGCTTATTGAGTTCATAACTCAACAAAATACTTTACCTACAAGAGTCAAGAAATAAAAATATTGAATCTATTTCAAGTGGAAATTGAACCTATAATCATTATTTCTTTCATATCCCTACTTTGGTGACACAGTGTGTTCACCACTCAACATGCAATGTCTTAAATTGAGATGAAAAGTAGAGAATAAAGTGTCTTGATATCAGTCCTCTCTGCCTACTGTTAAGCTGAAATAAGTATTAAACTTACCTTTAAAATGTATATATTTAAAAAGAAACCCCGGTACCATAAGGATTACCAGAGGATACTTTTAAAAAGGCACAAGCTTTTTTATATTGAGATCTAATATTTTCAGCTAAACCCAAAATGTCATGCTCTTCTGAATTAGTTCTAGGGAATGCATCCACAAGTTCTTTCACTTTTTCTAATTGTTTGATAATTTTCTCTGAATAATTGTTTTCTGGTTTATCTCTATTTTCGAGGTGGTAGCACACTGTACCCAGATAATAACCTAAAAGAATATTTCATAAAAGTAAACTAAATAATGTATTATAATAAAGACACAAAATAAAATAATTATACTTTAAAATATCATAACCATAATATTGTAATTTTTCTTTAAGCAGAATATCAATTGAAAACCTGTTTGTCAGAATATCTATAGTCAGTGTTAGATGCATATTTTATAACATTTTTTTAAAAATTGAACCATTTTCGTACCAAGTTCTCTCCCTAACTCTGCGCCTCTATGGTATCCGAGATGGTAACCTTCTGGATTGCCAGCTTCACCTCCTATCTTAAAGCCCTCTTTATAACTTTGTTCACACTGTGTATTTTCACTCAAAAATATAGTGTCCAGAACGTCGTTGAAGTCCTGTTCTTCTGCCATTTATGAACTTTCTATGTACACAGACACATTGACTAATAACATTCAAATCGATATACTTAATTTATTTTTTAAATTGTAAAATAATATAAAACCTCAAAGATTACGAATTTTATCTGATAATATTTATACTTAACATTAATTGTATATTGAAGTTTGAACTACAATGTGTTTGTATGTCTTTGAAAGAAATGTTATTAAAGTTTAAAACATAACCTATCTCACCGTCTGACGTCAACAAAACAAGTATAAATTTATCAAATTTCCTTACATAAACAATGACAATTGACATTAGATATTTCGTCCAGAAAAATATTTTGGCACTAACACAATTTAAAGGAAAAAGTAAGTAGAGAATAAAGCTAATCGTTGTTTTATTAACTAACTTAAAAAAAATGAAATATTGTGACCTATATTGAAAATTTATATATTTGATCATTGATTAGATTAAAAAAATGCATAATATGTATAAATGTGAGTAATGTACGGGACCGTATTCAGATATCAAAGTTTATTATACAAGACTACATTGACAAATAACAATCAATTAAATGATATCGAAAAAAAGCCTTTTATACATTATTAGGATGAAATAAATAATACATCTATCACATAATTAAAAATGAAAACACATTTGCTGTCACATTTAATTTCATATTTCATGTCAATTGTCAAACAAATAGTCAAAATTCAAAAGTCATCTGACACTGGCGATGGTCCATCGCTATAAAAAAAATCAGAAAAATCGCATTTAAAATTAGTAATATTTATTAAACGATTCACATTTAATGGATTTATAAATCGACGTTATATACTTATTAATTTGTGACAAATCTCTTATCCGTCATGGCTAGAATAATTTCCATAGAAGAAGTAAAAAAACACAGGCGCAAGAGCAGTGTTTGGATCATTCTACATGGTGATGTTTATGATGTTACAAGCTACTTGGAAGAGGTGACTTAAATTGTAATATATAAAAGATATGGTTATTATAATTAATGAAATGCATTTAATTTAATTGAATTGTAATTTAGTTGTATAGTTGTGATCCCGTAATTGAAATGTAGAATTGGAAAATAAAATTCATTCATCTTATTCATTTTGTCTAAAAGAACCTTGAAAAAGAAATTATGAGGTGAAAGTTGTTTTGGGATATTTTATTTTTTTATTAAAATTGTAGAAAAGTCCATAACTTTTTTAGATTCATATGAATAAGTTGTATTATGTAATATAAAATAATTGAGTTGACAAAAAATATTAAACTTTTATTCAGAATATAAATTCAAATAATATAAAAAAAATAATGTAAATCTTCCTACTACTTATTATGACATTAATAGAAAATTGGAATAATATTGACACTTTCTTGGTACAGCAACACATAATCTGACTGTAAATATGATGAGTGTGAGTTTAATTCCTACCCAGTCTGATAATAAGGCAAAGTGGTACTATTCAAATGGCAATGTCTCACAAATAAATGTATAATTAGGTAACTAAATATTAGGTTCCCTCTGCTTACCCTGGTATATGCAGGATATGGCATGAAACTAAAAAAATATTACTAATAAAAAAACATCTGTCCATCCAGCATCCTGGAGGTGAAGACACCCTGCTAGAAGTAGCTGGCCAAGACGGATCACAGGGCTTTGATGATGTAGGTCACAGCGATGATGCAAGGTTTGTTTAATTATTATAAAAATGTTAATGGCAGTCCATACTTGACTATGTATGACTTATATATTTAGTGAAAACAGCAAAGATCTGTCAGGAAATTAATTATTTACATTTTCTTGCTCATGGAAAACATAACAAGCAACATCTTTAATTGAGGACTTTTGATTGAACTATATTCAATAGTGTATATAGAAACATCACTATTTAATGTATTTAATAAACATTTGGCCTTAAACTAGATTTATAATCTTTCTTTTTTTTGCAGAGAATTATTAAAAAAATTTAAAATCGGTTCATTGTCTCCTGAGGAGAAGGCAAAAGCAAATAAATCTTGGTAAGTAACTTTTTTAATATTATATAAGTATTATATTTTAAGAATGTGATATATAATATAAGTTAAAGAAAACTATAGAATTGTTGATATAAATGACAAATAAACATCTTAATGAACTGTACAGAAACACAAATAAGCTTTATAGAATTTAGCATTTTCTAACTACTCAGTTTGCAGGTTGTCCTTAAAAAAATAGAAATCAATTTCTTATACTTCCAAAAATAGAAAAAGAGGTGATTTTCATAAAGAAACAAGTTATGTAATGTAATTTTAGTGAAAACCCACTGTAAAATAAATCTCTGTAATCTAAAGCCTACTTGATATCACTTGACTATCTTACTTACATAAACCCCTTATCAATTACAAAAAAACAAGTGTAATAACAATGATATCTGTACTTTTCAGTTCTAAACTTAGGCTCAAAAGAAGATCAAGGTTAACTGTTTAATTTATATTTCATTAATAAAATATAAGAAATAGGTATTTTTTAGCTTCACACTGCCCACGTTTGTGAAGGGAAGTGTAACCTAGTGGCTAATATTAAGACACTCGGTTTCCGCCAAATTGTCGAGGCATGGCGTGAGGCGGGACTCAACGCCGCGCTTTGTCTCGTTACCAACGCTAGAAAATGAAAATATTAAATACTAGCGACCCAATCGCTCGCATACTTCCTATAATTGCTTTATTACGCAACATTTGCCAACAGTATTTATACAACAACAATTGATTGTATGTGATTGAATGTATAAACTATACAACATTATATCATTTATACATTCAATTACACAAAACTTGTTTGCATAATTCTGAGACACTATTGGCAGGAGAGGATGTCATCGGCGCCCCTCCAAGAGCCCCCCGCGGGACTCGAGCCTAGGCTTGCAGCCTTAAACAGAGCGTTAAATTATTTAAATTTTACATTTTCTCGAAACGTATACCTCCAAATTACATAATATAAAAACAAACAAAGCTATCTCCTTTAAATTTTCTTGATGATGGAATAAGTTTCAAAAAAATCTCTATTGTGACTATTAATATGACCTAGATATGGGTGTCGCGATCTTTAATTTAGAACTAATGAAATACAATGTACTTTATATATGTAACAATTATTGCAGCGCACGCGCTTAAAGCAATTCGATGGCGTTCATTATTATTGTTATCTTGTTATTTAAGGCTAACTAAGACTTACACCGTAATGTTATATAGCCTATAGCCTCCTGAGGAATGTAGCTTTCATTTGCGTTGAATAGAAATCGAACGCACAACCATCGCGTTTCCATTTGATCAGGCGGGCGAAGTTAGTCCTCAATAAAATAAGTATATTTCCTTATTTGCTTTAGATACATAGATTAAATATTATAGTTTTAAGGTAAATTTAAATATTAATAAGAGTAGATTCCTTTTTATATTTTTATGAGAAAATAACGTTTTTAAATATGTTTTCAGTTTAAAATCGCAATGCTCAATTTGTTCAGCGGCAAGGTTATTTATTTATTTTTTTGTATTTTTTTTATTTTTTTTAGTTTTTTTTAAATATTTTTTAACGCTCCAGTTGTCCGCATATACCAAGAAGGGAAAGGTCAGACAAAACTTGGAGAACATATGATGGATCACCACCTACCAGGTCGACATAGTTTTGATTAGTATTGATTTTATATTTAGTCAAATAATTTATTTTTCCCTTTTATTATGATGCTAGAAAAAATGAGAAATGTTGACTTCTGAAAGACGGTTCTGTTCTTCTGAAGGTTTTTTTTAATGAATATTTTTCATTGCCTTATATTTTAGTAGACTTTAGCTAAAAGACTTCTTTTAGCATTGATCGATTGTCGAATCGATTAAATTTATTGTAATTAATGAACTTTGGCATCAGTTAAAAATGATATGTGTATTTTTTATTAAAAAAATATTTTCTACAGTCGACCTTTACTTCCTCGTAAATCGGAATTTAAGTTACCAACTCCACCGAGACTAGAAAGAAGAGTGCAGTCTATAATCGTTCCTAAACAAAGGTTAATTATAATATTTTTATTAGGAAAATATTTTACCTCATAGCATAGTGTTATTCCTCACTAGGGAAGCCTTTTGTTTAAGTGTGTAATAACACTAAAAATAATAAAAATATTTAATAAAGGCCTCTCTCTCTTGCCAAATGATAATTTTAAACGATCATGTTTGGGTAGTGACACGTAAATATCTCCATACAAGGATTCTAACAACATTATATAAGTTGTAAGAACCATATTACAATTTCTACGTTGCTTGACGAAGCGTATAGCTTAGTGGTCAGAGCGCTTGGACGGTAAACGAGATGCGCGGATTCGAAACCCCCTACGCATTATGATTATATATTATTATCTTTTGAAATATAGATGTCAATATATTTTTTATATTACGCTTTATCCTCCATAGGCAGAGAAAACACTTTAGTACTTAACACTTGGCTCTCCGTTTTCCGTCTTAATTGAGGGCATTGCGTGTTGAATAATAAAATATAAAATAATATGCAAATAGATTTTTAATTAATCATAATTGTTTTAATTTTTTATTAGAGTACCACGAGAGCCACCGCGACCACGTGGTCTGCCGTGTGAAAGGTTATCTTTATAAATGTCAATAACATTAGTAGGTACTGGTAGAAGTACTATTTATAAAATATTGTAGTAGATTTTATTGTAATATTTGTTACTTTTGTACGTTTGTTTGTGTTTCGACTTATCAGAATGTTATTTGTATTATTAACTTCTATATATTTTTTATTACACGCAGTACAATTAATTAAAATATTTTTTTAAGGCCCTCAATAACTTCTATTTTCATAAATATCACATTAAGTTATAATTATATGTTACCCACGCCACGGTAACCCCTAGGTAGACCATGACCACCCACTCTTTGCTATATATTATATTGAGTACATCAAAATTAGCAAAATTGATCTTTTTTTGAAATTTAGGCTTAGTTTAGCCAGAGCCATTTCATCTGATACTCCTACTTTTGTAGTGCAACAAACTTTTCTTTTAGCAAGGTAAGCAGACGGAACCTGGGAACCTAGTGTTAAGACACCATTACCATTAAGATACTTCCGTTCCCCACTCTCCGTCGAATTTTCAAGACCTATTGAGTGGCAGAACTCGTCGTTAAGATATGTTGTTACATGTTACCAAAGCTCGAGAATGAAAATGTTAAATATTTCTTGCCCCCAATTATGAATGGAACCCGCAAGCGTCGCCTTGCAGTCGCACGCTTGTGTGAGCCCCAAATACTCTAAAACACTAATATATAGTTTATTCTTTTTTTTTTTTTCAATGGCCTGATTTTGCGATGACAGGCGCAAAATACTCTGCCAGTGTCACGTATAGTAGAAAACAAAGTTTATTCTTATTCAATAATTTTGGTTTCAGCTCAAATTGTCATCTAAAATGGGCGGTGCTGGCGCTGGCTGGGGCGTTACTGATCGGCTTCGCTTTAAAGAAATATCTTGTAAAGTAGATATATATTTATATATTTAAATAATTATTAATTGACAACTTAGAATGAAATGGCTTAACTCAAAAATCTGATTTTTAAACCATTAGCAATAAAAATATTATTGAAACCCTATACAATATTTAATCGTGTATTCATACAAACTAAAAATATAAGAACAAGTATAAAGCCATGTAAGTGGTCCATAACCAGAGAATCTGTGTGTGACAGAGTTGTTATTATGCTATGGATAGATATGCTAATATATATTAGAGATCGTCAGCTTAGAATGTGAACCTGCAAAATGTCCTTAATTATCAGAAAATTTTTACTAATATATTAAATAAAATATAGACCAATTTTGTATTTAGCTACTTAAAAATGTACAAAGCGAAAGAAAAATGGTCTTAGCAGTTTTACTTTCACTCTAAGACTATTAAACTATTAAAAATTAAGTAAATAAAGAAATATCTTTTCTACGTAAAAATATAATTTACCACCTAGACAGTGTTACCATTTAAATACTATATCCAGTGATATATAAAACTTAATGTAATTTTTGATGCATTTTTGAATTGTTTTTTTAATCATGCTCAAAGCATTTTTTATCATTTATATATTATCTGTTTTATATTTAAAATGGCTGTTATACCTTTAACTTATCAACCGATGTATTAGATACGGCAATAAAGTAGTATCAAAGTGTTATTTTTGTTTGTTTTTATTAGTACCTATTTACATAACATTTGTTAAAAATATAACACATTCTGTAAAAAATATCAAAAACATTTAAAGAGTAAATATAAAATAAATTTATACTACATGATATCATTAAAAAAATATAAAAAACTAGTAATATTGTCGTTATACGTTGTATCGCAATATTTACATACAGAATATTGAAAATCTTCATTAATATATTAAATTATCTTATTAATTATTTAATTATCTTCATTTCATGATAAATTCAAATACCTACTACATATTACTAAAAACATTAGTGTGATATAAAGTATGGCAACATTTACTTTTAGAGGATTTCCCGTTGAATAGGGACCAATTTTAGCTGCATATGTTATAACATGGTATACGTAGTGCTGCTCGTGAACGTTATGGAAAAGATGAGCGAAAGGACCTGGAAAAAATAAGTTTAATTTATTTTTATTATTATTAAAAATTAGAGGACGTCGCGTCGTGGCGCAGCGGCACAAGGGTGTGACTGTAACGCGACGGTTGTGGGTTCGATCCCCACTCGAGGAAGTGAAATATTTATTCCCGTTTAAATGGAAATATCCATTTCTTCGGTCTGGTGTCGAGGTAAAGCGCGGCGTTGAGTTCTCCCACTCAACACGCAATGCCTCCAGAATTCGGCAGAAGGCCCCACCTTCTCAACGGAGTGTTTTAACATTAGGTTCCCTCTGCCTACCCTGGTGTGTGCGGGATACAGCGTGAAGCTGATTTATTTTTATTAAAAATTATAATTGGAAGGCTCTTACTGCAATCGGAGTAAACGTTACGTTTGTAAGTTTAAATTCCACACATTTTCTCCCTTTAGTAAGACATGTCTCGAAAATTGGATCGTGGGGAAGTGTGTCGAGGACTGTCTTAACACTAGCCTCTCTACACTATTACTATATGCGAGATACAGCGCAGTACTAAAAATAATTGTGATTTGAAAATGATTTAAAGTTAAAAAAATTATAATACAGACGTAAAATAAAAAAAAACTATATATTATAACAAATCTGTTAAGTTATAGCACGTGTTGATTCTTATTTGTAGTTGTTATTCTGCCCATAGCTATATCTAAATAAACAGATAATTACTTAAATGTAAAGTTACTTGGCGCTGCTTATTCAATAAAAAATATTCACCTTTAGCATAAACAACCACATCTCCTCCACCATGTATATTTTCATCTAACGTAATGGCCGCTATTTGTTCATACTTCATGTTGTCAGTTATGTCAGTCGTCGGGTTTTGTCTTACAATACGAATGTCACTTTTGTCAGTTGTGTCATTTTGGATAGTATATTGGAAGGAGCCTGGCCCTCCGGTTCCGTAGGCGAGGGTAGTGTAGTTCAATCCGTCGTAGGGGGAAGGACCTGTTACACCTGGAAATTATTATTTTTATTTTACTATAATTAAATTAAAAATATTTTTTATTGTTGATTGTTACATAATATGGAAGAGTGTTTTTATTACCATTATTTTATTACTATCAAAATTATTAAATTTAGGTTTTTGTCTTTATAATATAAATATGTATTTTTTGTTATATTTTAATTTGTAATTTCGTTAACTGAGTTTCGGACTTATAACAGGCAAAGAAGATTGAACTGTAGAAATAAGTATTTTTCAAAATTAGTTGTACTGGTAACATTTAATCTATATCATAATATTTAAATTATTTTAAATAACTTTATTTAAATTGTATCTAACAAGAACAAGATATACCTAAAAAATCTTACCAAATATATTAGACCCTCTCTCCGGATAACCATTAATAGTGAGTGTATGAGTATGATCACTGGTCACTATCAACAAAGTTTCATCATCGGAATATGAAGCTGCGACCCTCACCGCGTCCTCCATGGCAGCAGACTCGTCGACTGCAAGTTTTGCTCTACCTCGGTGGTGAGCCATGTCTATGTTACCGCCTTCTACCTTTAGGAAATGTTATTTTTTATTTGGGTGATGTTAATTACGGTCGACGAGTCGTACCACTACCACAATGTAGCTAGGTTTTCGATCGGTTAGGTAATAAAAAAATCTAAAGCAAAGGCGACGGTTGTGGATTCGATTCCTACTCGAGGGTGAGAATTATTTAATATTTTCATTTTCTGGTATGATAAAGCGGCGCGGCATTGTAATCAGGCGGAGTGTCTTGACACTTAGGTTTCCTCTATCTACAGCTACATATAAGAACGTGAAGCTAATAATAAAAATAATGTTGTACGCACCATAAGAAAGAATCCATTTTTATTCTTCTTTAGTATTTTGATAGCGGTGTCCACCATCTCACTGATGGAGGGCATCCCGTTAGGGCCCTTGTTTCTTTCACTTTCATAGCGCAAGTGGGCATTTGCAAATATACCTGGAGTTATGAACAAAAGTATTCTTTCATATGTTTGTACATTAGAATGTTAAAAAAATATCCCAGTTAAAAATATTTTATCAAATAAATCTATGTAAAAATTAAAGTCAAATTCAATAATCAAAATATGTGTAGCTGTCCTTTTCATGAATTAAGATTTAATTGGATACGAAGTTCTGTAAATAATGCTCATCAATAATAACATGAATACTTTGCTTGAATGAACACTAGTACATAAATAACCATATTGAAGGTTTAGGAGTGACTCGGTACGCCAGCCTGTATAGCTTGTGATATACCTTACCTAAAAGATAATCAGTATTGTCAATATCAACCTCCGTCAGTTCTCTGTTATTAGACACCACACTATATTTTAGTTTTCTGTCTTGTTTATCTTTTCTATATTCCTGTATCAGATTTCTGCCATCAGATCTTGAACAGGCCCACGAACTGATGGGATCGTCAGGTGTACTCGATACGTTTGATACTAAGCTTTGTCTTCCACCACCCATTATTACCTGGATTTATTTATATATGTACATTATTTCTTATTTTGTATTAAAGATAATTGATATTAAAAGAGAGCATTAGAATTGATCAACTAGCAAGTAATTAGTAAGTTATTTTTAATGTATTCAAACACTAAAACATACAAATGACAGTGGACGAGGCGAAAGAGGTATGTAGAGACCGTAGCGTTTGGCGCTCCGTTCTCTCTGACTACCCCGCTAGGGATACAGCGTGAAACTAAAAATAAATATTGAAATATGATACAAAAAATTATAAAAAGACAGTGTCCTAACACTAGGTTCCCCTTGCCTTATATAGACTACTTCTGGAAAATCTTTAAGAACATTATGAAATAGTAAAGAATAGAACCAACTTAAAACCTGTTTAAGTTACTTACATGAAGATCTCTTCCTGGGAAGTTCTCAATCATTTGTCTGGCAATATCTTTACACTGTTTGCTGTCATCAGGTATGGCACTGTCGCATTCCCACTGCCTGGCCGCGCTGTGGGCGTATACAGGGCCCGGTGTGGCGTGTGTTACACGCATTGTTGTTACGAATCCTATAATTTAAAAAAAATAACTAAGTATACATGTTTTTTAGCTTCACGGTTTATACCATATATAACAGAGGGAATTTGCGTGTCTCATTTGAGTGGTGGAACTCATCGCCATGCTGTCGAAGTCGAAATCGAATCCACAATCGTCACGAGTCAGACTTTGTCCCACTGTAATAAGTAGGTATATTTAAAAAAGGCAATCCCACTGAGAGTTGACTTTTATTTGTCGACTTCACTGCATGCTCGCTCGCAACGATATTTTTTTAAAAAACACCAATAGCATTAAAAAATATAATTAAAATAACACTTGGATGGATTGCAAGAGCTGCGAAATTGAGTGCTACCATTTTCTATATGACTTTTTTTACCTACCTAAGTTGGTAATGGAGTTTTTGAGCAATAGGCTATATACGGGATACAGCGTAAAGCTAAAAGAAAAGGGGGTAAACTAGTAAAACGAATGTATTATGTTCCTCTACAAACCTGCGCTCTTCCCAGCCTTTAAAGCCAACGCTGCGAGAGATTCCAACTTCGCACTAGGGTTTAAAGAAGCTGAACAATTCCTATGTCCTACACTCGCGTCCAAACCCATAGTGTGTTGATTCACTTTCACCCCGCAAAGCAGAGCTGTGGCCGTGCTGGCTGAGTCTGGTACCATTTTGTTAGCGGAGTATGTCTGTAAAGGTAGTGTCGTCACTCAACACGCAGTGCCTCTAGAATTTAGCGTAAAGTGGGGAACGGAAGTGCGCTAATGGGAACAGAGTGTCTTAATACTAGGTCTCCAGGTTCCCTCTGCCTATCCTGCTGTTTACAGTAAATATTTGGACGGTAACTGAAAGATCGACTTCGGCTAGGTTTATATTATTATACCTAATTTCAGTATAATTATGCATAGGAGGGGGAATAGGTAAATACATTAATTTGGTAAGCGTAATAAAAGATTTGTTGCTTCACCCCGCATAGCAGAGAGAAATTTCAGTGTTCTTCACTTTTGACCCGACTTTTGACTTTTTTGACCCCTTTTGAGATTGACTGACAGATTTCAAAATTGCATTGCGTCTTACCATAATGGAGAATAATTGATTTCCACAAGTTTCGATCGATGTGTTCGCTACATCTTGTTCACTGCGTTTGGACCAAGCAATACAAAACTATGTACAACTTGATAGGCAAAAACATCTATAGTTTTAATTTTTTCCTATTTTTTTTACTAGTTAGTAGAACTCACTACTACTATAAACAATAATGTCATGAAATTTTAATTTATAAAAAAAAATAAATTTAATTAGGTACCTTCAACAATCCCACATGTGGAAATTTCTCATACGAAAGTCTGTGGCTCTCCCCGCCTTTGTAGATTCTTGTCGCAGTCACGGTATTCGGCCCCATACCGTCGCCGATGAAGAGAATAACGTTTTTTGCTCTGCCTTCGTTCCATCTTACTTTTAACGCTTCTTCGAATTCTTCGGTAGCTAGCTTGCTCCAGTATTCAGGATCTAAAGTATTTTTATTTTAATCTAATATAAAAATATATAGATACCTAATTATTTGATGAAATCGAACTAAATGTACAAAAAGTATAGAAATGAAATATAAATATATAAATTTCTAATACTTCTCTATGATCAACCAATAGGTTGATGTGGGATGCATTTTGTTTAGCAAGAGAGAAGAAAATCTTACACTGAGGCCGTCCTGCCGTAGCATGTGATTGTAAACTCGACGGTTGTCGGTTCGATTCCCATTTGGGGAAATGAATCATTTTTATTCTCTAGTTACATACAAGGCAAAGCGTGGCGTTGAGTTCCTGCTCTCACCACGGATTGTGTCGAAAATTCCACTGAAAGTGAACAACGGAGTATCTTAATTCTGCTATATGCGGGATACGTCGTGAAGTTATTTATTATTATTATTTATACTATATTATTATGAAACTTTTGTTGAAACAATAAAAATCAATAACATGGCCTCATTTTTTATGTTATCCTGATTTACAGAATAACATAAGAAATGAGGCCGCAGTGGTGCAACGTCCGACGTTAAAACGCGACAGATGTGAGTGAGTCTTAAAATCAGGTTCATTATGTTCAATGATTACAATTTTACAGGCTTCCGCCTTCAATTCCTTGAATAACCAGTAGGTAGATAGTATTTGTAATCAATTGTTTATATTTTTAGTTTAGGCCCATATTAATTATAGCTCCGAGTACATTCTATACCACTTGTAACACTGCGAATGAATGAATGCGTGGTCTTTAGTTTTTTTTTGTTTCACGCTATATCCCGCACATAGCAGGATAGGCAGAGGGATCATTGCGTTTCGCACCGAATTCCACCGAATTCTGGAGGCATGCGTATTGAGTGGCGAAATAAAAATATTAATTTCAAATAGGTATGTAATGTACACATATATATTTCCATTGCAATAGTCATAGAGGAATTATAAATGAATTATTAAAACTCTTCCTAGTTGAAATCGAACAATAACCATCGCGTTTACATGTAACACAAAAGCAGATGCGGTTATTCGACTGTTGAAATAATATATCGATTTCTCGCATCATATATCGCGTGTATTATATCGTCGATATATGCTTGTTATTGCCATTTAGGCTACGTACCATAATTACAAGTGGTTCAAATTCAGTTTCTTAGATTTAATTTCACGTTGTATTTGTAAAAGCTGCTTTCATAAAAACCACATGTTAATGAGTGACACGATTACCTAATTTACTCATGTACATTTCAATGGACTGGTTTACAATTATAGCTTGTAAGAGTTGTAAGTTGTATCCCTTATACCTACATATATCAGAGTATGCGGAGGAAAAGTAATGTTTCAACATTCTATTCCTCACTTTCCCTCCGCAATTTTCATAACGATGCCATTTAAATGGCGAAACTCAACGCCGCGTTTTGCCTTATCACAGATAGAACTCACGACCGTCGGGTTAAGACGCTATACCGTTGTGCCACGACGGTGTCAACCACGAAATTATATTTAGTATTTATTTTATATAATATTCCATCTTTCCTAAACATAATCCCCAGAAGTCAGTCATTTAAATTGATAAGATTTAAATCTCTGTTCTCTATTATATATTTTAAATATATTTCTTTTTTATATTTAGACACAAAATTAAAATAAAATATCTCATGATAAAAATAAGAATAAGAGGTTATTCTGTAATCTAAAATAATCACAAACCTTTTCTTAATTGATAGGAACATTGCACTAACAAAAACACAAATAACACAACCAATCTACTCCTGCGCATTTTGACAACTGAATGACACTTGACAGTTGACTTTCAAATGACGTTTGATGCTTATAGTGGTTTTTTTTTATTCTTTATGGTGATAGTATTTCGATAATATTCTAATTTAAAATGAAATTAAAATTTAATTAATAATTAATTCCCAAACATATATATATTAAAATATATGTTTCGGAATGTTAATAGAATTTTACCCTTATAAAATATTTTAGTCAAGTTGCTATTAGCTTGCTACTCGGCACTAGAATACATTTTTTAATTTAATTTTAATAACATTTTCTACGTATGCAATTATGCATATCGAATATATGGGTATGAGAAAAACATCAAAATCGGGTTACGTTTTTACGTTTTCTTGTTAATTACGTTATACGTGTATCATTTGTATTTTAACATACACCTATAACGTATTTTTTTTAAATGTGTCATGAATTACGATTTTGTCAAATATTTCTTAATATTATGATATTAAGTGAATTAGTTAAGTAAAAATAAACTATATTTCTTTCAAATGAATTCAAAAAGTACGTTACTAATTCTTACGTATACGGGCACATTTGCTATTTCCCATATAACATAAAAAATAGAAGAAGACCGATAATATAATTTAGTACTAACGAGTTGGAGTGCTATAAAAGATCTATAAGTATGGGGTTACAATTAAATGTGTGATAGAAATATATCGGTCGTCGCGATCGATCGACGCGTCGCCCTGCGCAGATGTGCAGCCTCCGTTAAGGGGTAGCTTCTGTTAAATATCTTAAGAAAAATATATTAAATATGCAATATTTATAAACGAAGCAAAACATATTTTTATATAAATCATATTCACGTTCGTGAAAAGAATACTAGCTTTGTGATCCAGTTGAATAAAAATTTCGGCGTTTTGGGTAAAAAAAAATAACCTATCTTATCCGATAATGTCTCTCACTCTGACCCACAATAAAATGCAGTTTAATTAAAATTTATTACCTTTTTATGGAAAAATACAAGGGAAACCTGCACGGGAGCATACAGGTCGCCTGATGGTCACTAAAACTTAAAAAAATCGTAATATGAAAGATATATTTGGGGTGCTTCAGACATTCGGCGGTCGGCTTTTATACTACTTTATCCTGGATTTTCATATATAAACTTTGTTTTTTGTTTCAATATTGGTAAATGTAATGTAATATGTATGTATGTGGATCCTTTGCAATATTCTGCAAATTTGTCCGTAGATTTATAAATACAGCACAGGACATGCCCTTAAGGATTTTCCCCAAGTTGAATCAAAGTTGCCTCAACATTGTAGCCGGTCACAATGTCTAAGTCATTAAGACGCGAGTGCTAGACTCTACTACTAGAGATAACAAGTGTTGTGAATGTATCAATTATCCTATAGTCTATAAAGAAGATGGTGAGTTTCATTTGATATTTAGAAGGATGTGTCGAAATTATTAATCCTTTAATAGATTTTCAGCAATTAATTATTTCCTAAATTCATTAAACATATTTCTTATTAATGTAATAAATATTTTTTTTCTAGAATCTCGTAAAATTTGTCGGATATATGAAAAATTAAATTTCTTCTCAGAATTTTCCTAAGAGATTGTGAATACTTGGTGTTTTTTGGATATCTTGGAGAAGGAATAAAAACGTTGGTAATAAAATGAAAAATAATTTTAATATTAATATATAATTATTTATGTTAATTTGTTAATAATTATGATTTTTGCAGGCAAAATGGAGCTCCCGGTGTTAGATAAATTCTGCTTTATCTTCGACTTGAGGACAGGATGCATCACCATGGGGATTATCAATTCGGTTTGAATGAACATTTATACATTATTTACATTTAATTCAGCTTAAAAATAGTGGCGCAGGGGCACAAATGTGTGGCTGTACACGAAACTGGTTGTGGGTTCAAACCCCACTCGAGGAAATGAAACGCTCATTAAACACTCTGTTCTTCTTTTTCTTTTCTCTGCTAGTAGTGTCTCAGCTAAATAAAAGCTTAACAAGCCTTGTTTTTACGATTTAAAAATAATATAATAATGTTTTTGTCTATTGGTTATACACAGATACTCACTTTCGTTTTGGCGGTGATCCTGATAACCTTCGCAGTGGACATCAAAGATGCGGCTGAGTCCAAGAAGGACGATATGGACGGCATGTCCTCCGTCGTCTACACCATCGTGGTACTGATCGTTGTTCTCCTATTTGTGAAGTTCCTTCTCGACCTGATCTTTGTTTGGGCTGTTCATAAGGTATTTTCTATTATAATAGCAAATAATATATATTTTATAGTTTAGTTCCAAAGATTAAAGACAATTTTTGCCAAACTAGGACAAATTGACGTAATATATGCTGTTTCAAGAAAAGTCTGCGGCATCTAATAAAAATATTATATTAATAAAAAAATAATTGAAGTAATTATAAAAAATTCAACCAAGCTTTAATATATTTTTTAAAATTATCAGAATATTGTTTTCTTTTCTTACTTCAGGAGAGAAGTGGCATCATGAAGAAGTACTGCATCTTCTGGATCGTATTTCTGGTGCTCTTCATTATTGGTTTCCTGAAGACTCTGTTTCACATGGGCGCTGGTCATGTCATAGCTCAAATTTTGTTCCTAGGTAAGCATAGAATTTCTTTTAATTATCTATAGTAGATTATATATATATCTTAACACTAGGTGCTCAGGTTCCCTCTGCGTACCGGGATTTAGCGTGAAGCTAGAAAAGAAAACTTTTTTATCTTTGTCTTCAATCAAGTGTCTTGAGTTCTGCCACTTGGTTCTATCTTCTTAGTCAGTTATATGCAGAACGTACTCGAAGCTTAAATATAACGAATTTTATACTTATTTTCAGCTGAAAACTTTTACTACATCGTTGTGATCCGGAGCTATTTGATATCGATCAATGAAGACGGTGTTTTGTAAGAACTTCCACATTCAAATATTTTTTAGGTCTTTCTGAGAAACAACAGTTTATTATGATTACTAATATTAAATTATATATTTAATACGTTTATTTTTTATAAAAAAATATCTTCGTAATCGTGGAACAACGATGGGTTTGATATTTGAAAATATTTTTTTTTAAGAAAAAAAAAATGAATTAATGCTCTGAAAATTTATACGCACAACTCAAAAAAGATAATATTACGCCAGTAATGATTTGCCATTTTTTATTCAATTTCCAAATGTAGCAAGTTGTGAATTTTTACATACACTGTTGTTCTATGAAACGAGACGTTTTAAATAAAACATCTTTAGTAGGATATTGCTGCATTTTGTATTACATACATAAGTATTTTATTGTTGTTTGTACAATGCTCGTTGCAATAGATACAGATTATTTGTCCGGAACTTATACCAATGAAGGCTGATTTTAACAGTTTTGACTATTTGTCTTGTTAAATTGCATAGATGTTGATCATGATTATGTAAAAGGATTCAATATCTTTTTTAAAAGTAATTCTCTGAGAGACATTAAAATTGCATAAATTTATATATTTTAAATCAAACGTCTTTTAATTACAGCTTTGTTAAAACTATATTGTTGTTACTAAAGTAATTAATTTTAAAATTGTTACACATATGATATTTGAGTCCGTTTTCCATAATCATACAGATTATATAATATTTAATTGTTATTATTCCTTTACAGTTGTAATAGTGGTTGTGATTTGTGACATTCCATTATATTTACCGTTAAATGAGGAATCATCATATCAAACACGTGCCAGAGAGTACTCCTGGCAGGTATCATGTTCATTATTAACACTTGTTTTAATTGTCACTCCTATGGGCACATCTAGAGACGTATTTGGGGGGCTAAATTTTAATTTTGAACAGATATGTTCGAGTAGAGGTTATTTTCTTTATTTCTTCAGCTATTTTTTTATTAGTAAAATTTCTGGGGAGTATATCCACTATTTTGGGGTGGGCACGGTACGGTAGTGACGAAGTATTAAACCAAAAAAAAAATGAAAACCAGTATTACCAACATGATGTTTTGCTTAAATATGTGTTCAGAATAAATTAAAACAAATATTTATGAAATGTTAAATTTTAGTACAATAATGAACATGATAGTCTGTTATCATATTTTTGTCTTCCATATAATAGTGATAAGCTCTCATTGTTTGATACAGTTAAATATATTTCAATTTGGTGTGTAGTTCCATGCTATGTGGCGCTATCCTCCTCGGTGTAATCGTTTTAATATTAAAAGTTTATCATTCAGCTTTTTAATCTTTAAAAAGAACTAATTTTCTTAGATATTTATTATGAAAAACGAAATATACTTTATAAATGACACATATCTATGTAATACTTTTATATGAAAAATAAGCTTGTTTATATAATAACATATGCTTATGAGGTATTGCCGTCGGATTTGGGGCCCAATTGAAAATTAATCAATACAAATTATTACAATAATAACACATTGTATTAATTTTCAAGCTATCGGTAACTCCGTAGAAATGGAGGACCCTGGCACAGTCTCCAATTAAAATATGACAAGACGGCAAAAAACAACATAAACATCTTTAAATTGATGTAAAAAATATATTTTTTTAAATTACTTTTTAAAATCTACTTTACAGCTAGTTATAGAGATTAAATCTTTGTACCTTTATGCATTTTATCTTACGTTTTGATAAAAAATCTACCAAATCCTTAAAAGAATGTTTCACGAATTTTTACCAAATGTTCTTAAGAACTTTAGTTTTTTAAGAGATGTTTATTTTAGATGTTATTTATTGCACAATATTTAATAACACGATATAATTTTTAGTATTTTTAATAAATACGTATATTAAATATTTTACACGATTAAAATCAATTAAAGGCAAGTTCCATGATAATTTGCGTATTGGCGAATTTATTTGAATATGAAAAAAAATATATATTTTAAATTTAAGAAGTCATTATTTTGAATTTAAACAATAATTATATGTATATGTTATGTGAGGGCCCGATACTTTATAGGTACACTAAAGATTTTGTAATAATAATTTAAATTTTTAAAACGTGTTTACGTACACCGGGCCCAAAATTATATATACAAAGTAATAGTCGACGGTAGTAGCAGTGTTCACAGTGTAGCCGTTTGTTATATAATTCATATTATATAAATAGATATGTACTATGTAATAGTTGCCTCTATATTATATTACTCTGTACACGGAGGCTCCAATTAAATGAATATAATAACGACAATAAGACGTCCTTCGCTTTAATTAGTTTATAGATCGTGTCTATCGTCTGTCCTACGAATATTTCGAGAATTAGTGGAATGGGTTTTCGTGGGTTCACTAAAAAGCGTAATTTTTTAAACATATACCTATGCATAATGTATGAAAGTAACCATTTGCAATTTTTTAATAGTTTTATATTATAATTATATTTTTAAATAATGACCAAATATGATAAATGAAAAAACATTTATTTTCACTAAGTTATTAAAAATACGCCATTTAAAATTATTGTTAAGTCATCAGAGCTTCTTTAAACTATACCTGTACATACCCTATAGAAGTCAGTGCTATAAACCAAACATTATATATATTGCAGACTATCTAAAATTAAATTATCTTTCTAAAGTAGAAAACATATAACTTTAAATAGAATTTTTAAGCTGCATTACTCTTTTTGAAAATTAACTATTTTTTTAACTTTTCAAACCCATTTCATTAATTTTTATAACAAATATAAGTTATTTGTTAAAAAAATAGCATAAATAAAATAAAGAGTCAATAATACAATAACTCTTATCTAGCTACATATCTTCGACCTTTGTACTCTGTCCCTTTATAACGAATGTACTGCTGTTATACAATGTATGACAATTTATATTAGAAATATTTTGTATTTTATATCTGAGGTCTGTCCACATAATTAATTATTAATTGGTTTAGTTAATATTAAAAGAGCCTTTTAATTTGTGTCTAAAAAGGTTTGAAGAAGAAACTTATGATACTTATGAACAACAGACACTTATGAAATCTATTGAAAAATATAATTATAATTAATATTAATATTAGAAAATACATCCTTTTACATAAATATTTTTTTTTGTATAAATTGCTTTAAGTAATTAAACTAAGAAGAAATTATTTTGAAAACAATAATTAGCCCTACAAACAAATCTAGTTCATATTGAATTGAATTGTTCATATTAAAAATAGTTAATAGATCCAGAAAATATGAAATTACTTTACGACTTACGTATTTGGTTTGAGTAAGACTCATATTTAAAGTTTAATGTAAAAATATTAGATATTTCTAACATTGATACATGAATTCTGGTGTATTACCTCAAAAAGAGCTTAATTTAACCGGATATAATAATACAGGTTAGGATATATATTATGAAAATTATATAAATAAATATACAAATTGTTATAGTTTCAATATAATTTTATTTAACTGACAAAATATTAAAATGTAATAATGTAAACTGACTACGAGTAAGCGACCGTACGGAGTTTATTTACGTCAAAAACGGAACTTTCTTCTCTGGAAAATAAGAATAAATGTAACGTAAAATATTATGTGGACAGACTAGAACTATTACTATAGATGTTTGCAGTCAGCAACTAACACATTAATACTAAAGATCAATTGTAAACGCTTTAAATGTCGTCGTAATTATTTACAATGTGAGATTTATATTGATTTTATATAGATATTGATGTTTGTGAGTATTGTACATCGCTTTGTTAAACGCAGTGGGTAATGGCAATAAAGTATTAAATGTATTGAACCGTTTCATTTATAATTTCTCTTTTACCCGAATTTAGTTTCGTTTACATTATATAGATCTTGACATCTGCCATGAGACATTACCTAATCCAAATCCTGGTTTAATAAACGCTCCTAAAATTCAATAGTAGACTAGTAGTTAAGTACGTAATAGCCGTGTCGTCGCATTATTTGATTTGATAAAAATACAGCCGAAGTCGGTTAAAAAATACAGAATAAAGTGATATATAACGTATAACATATAAAAAATTCCAAAAAAAAGATAAATTTCATTCACCAGTACACTTTAATGGTACATACAAAATATACAAATTCAGGCAATAAATAAATAACGAGTACAAAGCGTATAACATCACAACGTGCCAGTCTTCTCACGGGTCTACATAGGCAAGGCAGTTTCACTGTAGTTCATCTTCATTTTCCGGTACAAGCTGTTCACCACCATCAAGTAGTATATCGAGTATACTGAAATTTGCAATATTTTTTTTATTATTTTGTATTTTTTTGTTAATTTCAGTAGATGCCATTATATCGACTTTGAAATAAAAATATAATAGTAAAATGGAAAAAAATCTTCACACCAAAAATTTTTATAATATAACCAATAAAATATAACGTTATTTTAATGTATTTTAGAATTGCAGGGTAGATACAGCGAATCAGAGATATAAGTCACTTTGTATTCCATTGATTATTTATTACAAGGCAACTTTATGTGAGGCGGGGCCACATTTTTTCTCTCGATACGCAATGCCTCAAAAAATTCGTCGGAAAATGGGGAACGGAATGTTTAACTCTAGGTTCCCCTTGTTATATGCGGGATAAAGCGTGAAGCTAATTTTATTAATTGTAGCATGGCGCCTTATACAAATCATTAATATATTTATAACCCTTTAATTTTTAAGCTACTTTTCATATGATTCTTTAAGTAATTATGTGATGAAATAAAATACTAAAAAGAGAGACGCCTAAAGTACTTACTAGTTCCACTTAATATAAATAAAACTATTAGAGCAACGTTCCCAGCTCCATCGAGATAAGGCTTCAGCTCCGGACTGAAGAGGCAGGTGACCACGGCCACCAGGAACAGGCACAGGATGAACACGGAGTTGAATAGCAGCGATAGTTGGAGACAACCTGGTCTCCGCTGAAATATTGTAAATATAAACCGTTAAGCTCGTAACAATAGGTAATTTTATGTATATAAATTAAAATCTATACTAATATTATAAAGCTGAAAAGTTTGCTTCAATATCAGGAACTATTAGTTCGTATCTAGAAAATTGGATAGACTAAAGAGAGAATAAAGATATAAATAATTAACCGGGACTGAGCATTTGTAAAACTGTATTTTTACATATATTTTAAATAATACGCTAACAATACAAAAGAGAATTAATAAATGAAAATTCATCATATGGCTTAAATAAGGAAATGTGAATAAAAAGTTTAAAATGTCTAGAAACAGACAAAAACAATTTATTTTGTTTAAGACGTACAATACACGAACAATAGAGGCTAGTTAGTACCTGCCGATGGAAGAGTCATTTAAGTGATGCTCACGGTTATATTTACCTAAATCATCTTTATGATGAAAATTTGAAAAAAATATTATATATGTGTATATGTGAAATATTTGGTAATTGTTATTAGTTCAACAAAATATGTATATAAGCTATATGAAATGTGTATCCATTACTATATCACTCGATCTATGTACATCTGTGATCAGACAACGTGAGAAAAAAATAAAAAATGGTGTATTAATAAAAAAATATATACGGTACGTTATGTTTCTCGGGTTGTTTACTAATGCAAAAATAATTGACACTTACTCTTCCAATGCCGACAAGAGCGACTATATTGCTAATAGCGGAGAGAGTGGAAAACATGACCAATGTCATAGAAATAAGATTGTCCTCTTGTTCCCTCTCTCTATGCCTGGGAAGACTCCAGGATCCTCCAATTATAGCTGCTACACACGCGATCTGAAACATTTTTGATATTTTGACCTTTTGTAGTGTCCTTTATTGTTCTTACTTGTAAGTTTTTGTTTTAGGCAACCACTAGAAAGACAGATTTGAAGTGGAGACTGGTTAAAAATAGTAATTTCAATAGTTTCAAATTCGAATAAATGTGGCACATAAGATTTTGATAGACATTTACTTCTGCATTTTGCGTGTCCTATAACTTCTATACTTTATGTATAGAAGTTATAGGACATGAATAATACAAAACAGTTATATAGTTTAGAATGTAATTCAACTCACTGTTGACAGCACACACAGCATGAGGCAACCTTTTTCTAATGATAAGCACCCGCAACACCGCCTGAGCATTGGCAACGCCATCGTGTTTCTGAAAAGTTGATAATCAAACATTTTAACGAATACAATATTGTTTGAGATACTTCTATATGCGAGCGGTATCGATACCCAACACCATTCCCACGTATATAAAAGAAGCGCTCAGTCGTGGACAATCCTCAACCTCAACCCCTCAACCCCTGATAAGCACACTCAGGGTACCCCTGCGATCGCTGGCCCTTCACGAGCGCCCATCAAAACTCGTAATTTTTCTTCAGAGGCGAGCTACTCCCGCCCCTCCCCGCTCCTCCCCGCCCGATGACGCTGTCAAGACCAGTCCAAGTCAACAGCAATAAAGTCCAGCCGAAAAAAATAGATAAAGTGGACAACTGAGTTGATCGTCGTCTGGGAAGGTGGCTGGTGTCGATACTGTGAGTTCGTTCTATTTATTATATTAGTCAAGTCATTTTATGTTTGAAACGTAACGATTGTCAAATTGTTAGTAATTTAGTATTTCTATTTGATTAAAGTGAATTATTATTTAAGTCAGGATAATTAAGGATTATTGTATATCCCTCTTTCAACTCATATAAAGAATGATTAGCTAACTACCAAAAAGATTTTGCCCAAGTGATTTTCTTGTTGGAAAATCGAACTTACAACTACTGTGTGCAAGTCGTATGCTCAACTGCACTACAATGGTATAATAACGTGACTCGTGGCCGACCTGGGCGGCTCCAAATATGAGTTCTGAACCCACGACTATCGCAGTCAATGAAATACATTTCAACGCTGCGATGTCGTCATCATTACAAGTACGAGTATATTAAAGTGGGCAAATATAGAACAAGTGGATGCGACGGCATTCGGAGCAGGCCGCGGTTATTTCAGTCGCCGTAGAGGCGCCTTCACACAACACTTACACTCTTGTTTGTGTTGATTAATATGTATTCATTTATGTGTATTACTGTAGCAGGGTAGGCAAGGAGAACCTAGTGATAAGACACTCCGTTCTCTACTCCCCGCCCAATTTTCGAGATATTGCGTATTGAGTAGCACCAGAGGGAGGAAATAAAAATATCTCTATTCAAGTCATTAGTCAGCATATTTAAATAATTTAATTTCTCCGGTCGGGTAGACAAAGCTTTGGCGTTAAGTTCCGCCACATAATACGCAACGTCTCTAACAATTAGATGTGCGTAAGGAACGTAGTGTCTTATCACTAAGTTGCCTCTCGTTACTCGTCTCTACGGGAAAAAGGATGAAGCTGTTTTTTAACACCGCTTTCAGTATCACATTAAAAATGAAATCAGCTTTACGCTGTATCCCGCATACATCAGGGTAGACATTGGGAACCTACTTTTGAAAATACTCCCAGAATTCGGCATAAGTGGGGAACCCACTTATGCCGAATTCTGGAAGCATTGTGTGTTGAATTGCGAAACTCAACGCCGCGATTTGCCACCAGACGAAATAAACGAAAATATACATTTAAATAAATATTTCATTTCATCGAGTGGGGAGTGAACCTACAACCAGTAGTGTTTACAGTCACATTTTGTGCCACTGCGCCACGGCTGGCCTCACTACTACTGTACTATGACGTCATAAATTTCTTTTTGTATCCTTGAATATCTTTGTTGTTTTCCAAATGTGAGATTCGTCCTTGTGCCATATAATCTGCTGTCTTTATTACTATTTACGGCGCCTATTTACGATATTGTTAACATTAATTGTGCTCTTACGTCCTTGGTTTCGGATAGATGTTAGTGGATATGTTATATATAATGTTTGTTTTTTTAAATAAAATTGAGATCGACTGACTGTAACCGCGACCGACGACTGTAGGTTCGATTATCAATCGAAATAATAGATTGCTGTCATTTTCTCACTGCTTGCTGTATCTCGCATGTAGCAGCGTATGCAGAAGGAACCTGGGAACCAGCGTCAAGACACTCTGCTCCCATCAAGACACTTTCATTTCCCACTTTTTGCAAAATTCTCGAGGTATTGTGTGTACAGTGGAGGAACTCAATGGTGCGATTTACCTCGTTACTAGAGCAAGGATATGAAAATATTGAAATAGTTCACTCCCTTAAGTGGAAATCGAACTTATAACTATCTTATAACTGTCGTGTGGTGGCGTAGTGGTATAAGCGTGTGACTATTCACACGCTTATACCACTACGCCACCATGTCTTCAATATTTAAATAAAATAATATTTGTTACTAATTGTATTTTTTAATATGGTAGCGTTTGGAAGGAAGCACTAACAACGTAATTTTGATTTACAGATAACAATCATACTTGCATTTGGAAAAACAACTTTATTGTTCTCACTTTATGTTTATTTCAAATACCATATTACATTGTTTTTTTTTATATAAAATACTTTTTTATATAATATTCATAAGAGAAAACAAAATTATTATTCGCACGATGACTCATGTATTAACAGCTGGGACGTTACTATGTATACATTCGTTCTCTTTTACGAAATATAACAAATTTCGTATATAAGCTATAAGCAATTTAATATTAGAACAACACTATTGTTTTACATTAATATAAGATTTATTTATATACAGTAAAAGCAAAATTTTCTTACTTTCAAAGAAAATCAGTCAGTAATTCAGTTCTATTTTGATCTCGCACTATAAATAATCAGCTCTCACTTAGAACTATGTTACTTTAATGATCAAACACAACATCACTATGGTTCATACATTTTTTTAAAAAACTAAAATTAAAACGTGATTACACATTTTTTTATTAATCTATTATTATTTATTTTGTTTCACGGTTTGTCCACCAGGTTTGTCACAAATAAGAATATTTATTTTTAATATATTTTTCTAATTGTTATTTGTTGTTATTTTTGTTTTGTTTTGTTCTTTATTTACACGTAAATGAAGGCACAGCATAGGTCGTCTGTGGTGTACAGTCGGCCGCGCACTACTCGTACTCACTAGCGCTTCCTACCGCCTGTCCTTGCTCAGAGTCATTAAAATAAAACGTTTTGATTGCTTCCGAATAGCAAGATGTGTATTTTGTTGTAATATATTATTATATAATAAAATATAAGACTATAGTTTTTGATAGGGACTAATGAGCAATGGCTATTATGCTTATTTTTTAGAAAACCTTTAAATTTGTGAAAATTGTCCGAGATGTGGGTTCCAAATTCGGTTTTGAATATGTTTTTTTTATAATAGTACTTTTCTTTCCTAATTGTGAAATAGCAGTTTGTGTATTGACAATAGCTGCTAAGTACATCACTTTTTTATTAAAAAATGTTTAACCTCTACCTCGAAGGAATTCAGGCAAAGTTAATTATTAAGTTTAAGTTTATTTTAAAAATTATATTACAAGAATAACGCGACTGCAGTATACCCCACATATAGAAGGGTAAGGACAGGAAATCTGGAAAGATCCGAACGGGAACCCTTTAAGACACTTCTGTTCCTCACTTTGCGCTGAATTCTGGAGGCATGGATTCGTGGCTATTAAAGGAATAAAATGAAAGGAATTAAATAATAATTACTAATACCAATACAATTAAAAAATCGCATCTTATGAGATTTACTAAACGATTTATTTTTTGATTTTGCTTTTAAAAATGCTCCCGATGTTGCTCCACGACTCTCTAATTTGTCAGTGAAAATTGCATAAAAATCGGTTCCGCTGTTTCGGAGATCATGTCAGATTAATAGAGATACAGACTGATAAATGATTTAAAATGGTTTATTTAGGTTTTATATTCATGTAACAACTTAAAAACACGGTTAATATTGAAATTACAGACAAACATTTCAATTTCATTTATTTCTGAAAGACATTTATTATAACGCCTGTAAAAAAAAAATAGCAAAATTACTTATTTAAACATTTGATATTAACTCAGACCTAGGCCAGTCGTGACGCAGGAGTAGAAGCGTGCGACTGTCAACATATTAGGTTGTGGGTTTGATTCCATCTCTAGAAAGTGATATATTTGTTATTTTCATTTTCTTGCTTTGGTAACGAAGCAAATAACGGCGTTGAGTTCCGCCACTAAACAACCGTCGCACTACAGTCACACCCTTGTGCCCACCACCTTGCGCCACCACGGCCTCAACATTATTTAAAAGACCAGTAAAGAAGAAACTTTCAGGCAATGTAAACACTTATTTAGTAGCAATAATGAATGCTATATTTTATATTGGCATAAATATTTTATTTTATTAATAATACTAACACTAAGATATAACAGTGAAAACTACATTTACTACTATTTTTGAGAGATTACTGTGCACAAACACGCAGACAAACAGATAAAGAAAAATATATTAATTGTGTAGAGTTTTGTTACATTTGTAACTGCCTCCAATAATATATTTCGTCATATAATTATAGTCATACAGTTTTATTATATACTAGCGACCCCCTTGCGGCTTCGCCCGCTTTTACTACTGGATTATTCATATAATGTATGTTTGCAAAGCACTTAAGATAATGTGAAAATTAATTAAACCCTAATGCAACCCGCATTTTCGTAGTTTCAATAAGGATTTTCCAATTATTTTACACAGCAAGGATTTTTTAGTAGGTACCGTAATTTTAAATATGTGCTACTAATCTTTTCAAGTACTTATTAAAATATATTTAAATGACTATTTTTAGATAGTTAAATGACTTTTTTTAAACGGAAGAAATTATAAACAAAAACCTACCTACTAATAACTACTACAAAAAATATGAAACCAAATATATCGCGCTGAAATAATACATTCAACTTCAATTATCCAATACGTGCAATCTAAATCTTCGTTGCTATAGAGGCAGGCGGGTTTTTTTTTCGAGCTTGTGAGCTTGGTTAATGCTGAAGAGGGTATTCTGTCCCTGGTGAAAAGCAAGCATTACTAGGCTGCGGTGAGGAAAATTAAATAGAATGCATCGGCCGGGAATCGAACCCGGGCCGCCCGCGTGGCAGGCGAGCATTCTACGACTGAACCACCGATGCGTGTAAGGCAGGCGGGCGCGGCGGACGCATGGCGAGTGGCGAGCCGTTTCGCAGCAAGGATTTTTTGATATTGTGACAACTTCTAAAGTACTTATTAAAATGAAAAACAATAAAAGACAGTTTTGTCCTACATTAAATGGCAAACGTAACTAATATACTTATTTATATGCTGAGAGTAAGGAATAAGTGAAACATAGCTGATGTGTCAACAGCGTGATGTGTCAACAATTAAATGCGTTTTTTTCTAAAACTATTCGCAATTTCGAAATAGTGTAAAAAGCCAATTTTATCTTCGTTTAACGTAGAAAATTAATAAAGTATTTTAAAGGATAAGAATTAATATCATTATGGAAAAATATCCCTCACAATAAAAAATATATTGAAATTACAATTTTTAGACAGAAATATGATCACTACATGTTATTCTTAAAAGATACGAATATGCCATCCTGGACTTTTTTGTAGATCTTATTAAGAGGAACAATACTCCAGTACATTATTTTCATGTAGTACTTACCATTAAAGCAGCGCATGCGCGAAAGTGTCTCAACGGTTAGGACTTTATACACATTTATCGTATTTATGTTAATTTACATAAGAATGTACAAATAATAAACTATATATAAACCTTCCCTGAGAAATACTCGACCTAATGGTGAAATCCGCATCAAAATCCGTTGGGTGGTTTACAAGAAGAAGAGTTAGAAAGTTCAGACAGACACGAAAAGCGACTTTGTTTTATAAGATATAGGATAGGATATAGATAAACCCCGCCTGTCGCTACTTTGTGATTAAGTCATGCTGTCATGCATTAGAGTCCCGGGAGTTAACGCCGCAGTTTGTCGATCAGAGCAAAGTACTTTTGTATTTATTAAGGAAATAGTATATTCATGACTCATTTTACAATTTCCATGGAATCTTATCTTTCAGCTCAGAGTACCTACAGCGAAAGCATTAAGTACTCATGTTATTGGAATATCGGGAAGTACCTTTTCATTAATATACATATAATTGTGTAATTTACTAAAATTAAATATTAAATAATAATATGAATATTTGAGACGAGTCGTGGTCGTGGTTGTGGGTTCGATCCCCACTCGAGGAAGCCAAATAATTTTCTTGACTCTGGTGTCGAGATACAGCGTGAAGCTGGTATAAATATCTAGGACAATCTATCTATACATCTATACACATAATAAGAGAGTAAAAATGACGCGGCTGTATATTGAATATACTTACAAAATAATAATTGATGGGGGTTTAGGAACAGTAATAGAGCCCAAATCCACAAAAAAAATCAAAATATCGGATACAAGTGCCTTTCTATGTCTGTCCCTGGAGTTAGACCTCCCGGACGCCCAAGGAAACGCTGGTTGGATGTAGAGATCGTTAGACGTTACAGATCGTGCAAAGTGGAGTAGGTTAAGCAGGAAGGCAGACCCTACCGCAACATACGGCGGGATTAATGCCAGGAGGCTAGAAGACATGATTGTTTCGTCGAACGGACTCATCTCAAGAACTGCTAGTGCTAATTCTACGTTAATCGTAGCCCGGTAGCCCACTGTACCTGTGGTTAGAGTTGCCACGGGCAGTTAGATTGTGGCATGTGTCACACATAAATCTTATTCTTTACATTCACATTTACACTGCATAAGATAGGATAGGTAGAGAGGACGTGGTGTTTAGACACTCCGATTTTAACTTGATGCCCATTTTTATATAGTTGGTTCTCAGACCAATGACCAAATTTCAGACGTGCGAAATCTTTAAAAATGAATACTCTCCGTACCAATCTAATTACAATTCTAAATGATCACATGCAGATACTAAAACATAATAATAAACATATTACAACACGCACTGCCTCCAGAATTCTACGGAAAGTGGGATACGGAAGTAGTGTCTTAATGGAAACGAAGTGTTCCCAGGCTACTCAGCCGACCCTGCCAGGTGTGAGATGCAGTGTGAATCTTAAAAAATATTACACATGTTTTTGTTAAACTTTAGGACAAATTCTTGTTACTTAAACGATCCTTAATGGGGTAAGTCATCAGGTACTTCACCTCAGGCCCTATCAGAGAGACAGGCGTAGTTCTACGTACACGATATATAATAGCTATCGACACTTAATAATACTAATGATAACGTATTCTAACAAAGTTCTATTGGGTGCAGTAGTGGTTTAGACTAGCTGGTGGCGAGTGGCTTCGAGAATTTGTTACTTTTGACAAACTTAGAACAGGTATAATTTATTTTTTAAAAGATTTTTTTATAGAATTTTCATTACCTTAATTTTTTAATGGCGAAAGTTAATTTAATTTTAAATTAGAACGGAAAAACGGAGTGATGTCTCACTGTGACTTATTCTGATTTCGATGGCATTCACTTCTTTATATTTTACATTGCCTTACCTTAATAGAGTTATTAAATTTAGAATTAATTTTAATAAAATAATGTCTTAGTGGACTATATTATTTTAAGCCTGGGAAAGGATTCTTCTGCCTACCCTGCTATGTGCGTAATTGTTTGTGTTTTCCTCTATAAAAATTTTCATTGATCCAATTAATTACGCAATCAGAATTAATTAATTTCGTGGTTCGTTTGTCTCTATCTCTCTCGTCATGCTTATGGCGCCTGCAACTCATGGCATCGAGGTGTTTGCATAACCAAACTCGCCTCGGTAGTAAAATATTCACTCTAATCTATATCAATGATGTCATTCTCGATAAAGTGTTAATCGGTAAAGAAATAATTGATCTGAAAAAAGTCTCACTGACTTTTCTTTTGCCGCCGGTTCTTTTGAGGCTAAGGTCGGAAAGAGTAGCTTTAGTGAATCAGTGGTAAATTATATGAAATGCAAAAAACATAATTATTTGATTTTCATTAAGTAGTTTTTATGCGTAAAAAGGTATAGGTACATTACCCATCCAAAGTAAACTATTTGTTCACAAACTGAGACAAAGGAACTAAGTAATTTATTTTTAACGATGTTTATAATTTATTTAAGATTGCCTTTTAATTACTTATGTATTTTATTAGTAAGTAAGTATTAAATATCATATTTCACGGTTTGGTGGGTGAATAACTATTCTAATGAATGTGACTACTATTCGATAATACGGAGTGTTATGACTATATCATAACTATTAGTTACATTTAAAAGTACTAAATATTTTTAAAGTTTTTAAAATTTATTTCAATATATTTTGTTCTTTTAGTTTTGTTATTTTTTTTGTTAAATTTTAAGATTTAAGAACTCAAACAAAAATATCGTGCGTAATCTCCTACTACATTGCAGTGGCCTCGAGATTTATAGAACATCTTTTTTTACAGACAATCATTAAACATGCTAGTGTTGGACTCCTGTTGCTTCTGCATACCGTTGAGAACGGGCAGCTTGGTCATCGGATACCTAAATCTTGTAAGATTTAACAATTTTTACACTTAAATAATCAGCTTGACGCTGTATCCCGCACACGTCAGGGTAGGCAAAGGGAACCTAGTGTTAAGACACTCCGTTCTCCACTTAAATAATAAATGTACTATTTGTTAAATTAAAATTATGGAAGATTCTTTATCTTTGAACTTAAAAAAAATCAAATTAAAATATTATATCGGGGTATACAGAGAGATCTGTTCCCCTTCACTTCATTTTGGAGACATTGCGTATGAATGAATATTATATTGAATGTATGAACCTAAAGCCGCCCTTTATCTTGTGACCAAAGCGAGGATATACTTCATTCCCTCGAATAGGAATCGAACCTACAACTATCTATCTCAACTATCAACAATTTCAGATCGCAAACATAATAATAACAATAACAGCAATCCTGTCGCTGAGCGCCGGCATCGTGATATCGAAGTCGGACGTCGACGACGGCGGTGTCGGCGGAGTCATCATCGGCGTCAGCGCGGTGCTCCTGATACTTGTGGTGGTGTTCTTGGCGTTCACCATTGCTTTACTTGTTGGCCTGCATAAGGTAAGTAACAAGATTAATAAAAGTAGGTATATATTTCAATTATTTTGATTTGATTATTAATTTTGTGTATTTTTTTAAATTGGATCAATAGTGTACCGTAGGTATGATTTAGTAACATACATAAAAACAAGCTCGAGTCGGGATCGCCCGACGAGGGTTCCGTACAAAAATTGGAGGTCTCGAGCTTTTTCTGAAATGCAAGTTTAGCTTAGCCAGAGCACTTTTACCTGATATTTCAACTGGTGGTTTTAATGCCAACTTTTCCCCCCCTTTTAGTATCCCCTTAGATCGTTTTTTTACATTTATTTAAAAAATATATATGGCCGTTTATATGGTAAAAATGGCATACTTCGACACTATAAAGAGAATCAAAATTAATAGGGTACTTCCGGTTGACCTAGAATTATGAAATTTGGCAGCTAGCATCTACAGGTAGTTAGTTAAATCCTAAAAAATAATAGCCTTAAAAGAGAGGCATAACTTAGTATTAAAGCCGCTGATCCAGCTAAGCTTGAATTTCAATAAGAAAGTGACAACTGACTATAAGTGAGTTTATGAGGCCATCCATGGGTTGTGGGTTCGATCCCCACTCGAGGAAAATTTATTTAAATTTATATTTTCATTTCTGCGGTGTGGTGTCGAGGCGAAGCGCGGCGTTGAGTTCCGCCACTCAACACGCAATGCCTCCACAATTCGACGGATAGTGGGAAACGATGTGTCTTAACACTAGATTCCCTCTGCCTACTTTGCTGTGTGCGGGAGACAGCGTGAAGCTGATAATAATAATGATAATGATAAAGTGAGTTTATCAAGTGAACCGTCGGTATGCCTCGACTCACACTTGACCTATTTGAGGTGGCTTTGCTTAACACCTTGTTTGAGGGTTGGATCAACATAAAAGTCCTTACTTTTATTTTATTTTTAGGAAAAACCTGGCCACGTGAAGGCTTACCTTATCTACGGCTTGGTTTTCTTAATAATTTACATAATATTATTTATTGTGGGAGTATCGACGACGGCATCCGACGCGGCCGATATTATTGGAAGAATTGTCGAAATCCGTAAGTACTCATATATTTTATTCTTTACTAGTAGGTAGTTGTTTCAAACTTTATTTATGTGTATTCTACGCTTAGGAAATAACTACTATATAGAAAAATATTAATTTTCATTAATAGTTCTTTAATCAGCTTATAGTTCTCATATCGTAGTCGTTGCCAGTCAGTTAATTTTATTACTGAAATCTTGCAAGTGAAATTTGAAATTTTTTGAAGTTTGCGTATACGGCTATCGCAATGGAAAATGCTTATAAACATTCTACAGCCTTTGAACAAGAATAGATTTACGTTTTGTTTTTGCAATTTTCGCATTTTGTTTGAAAATCTAAAAATGAAGAGAATGAATGAAAATGAAAATAAGCTAAATATGTATAATCATTCCGCCGTGTGGGGATGGAACCAGCAACCATCGTGTCAGAGTATATAGTCAGAGGCTATCCCACTTTGCCAAGACGGTAACATTGTGAAATATTAAAAAAAAAACTAATTTAAAGTCAAAGATATTGTGTGCAGTTGATGCGTAATTTAACTGTGAAAGTTGTTAGTACCAATTCCTTGCATTAGGGAAATGGTTTTATCTTGAAAAATTTATTTTTTACTGGTTCAGTAAAATATATATAATAATATACATATGTTTTAAAATACATGCATATGTTTTAAAATATATACAATTGGCAACAAACGGAGAAAATAGTGACCAATCAATACATTAACAAAATACAAAGAAAAATTATGTCAACATAAAAAACTGAGTGTTACAAAATTTACAAAAAAATATTCACATTTAATTATTGCGGTCGCCCGCGTCGCGACTTCTGGCGTAGCGACAGGTGTGGGTTCGACTCCCATTTGGGGTAGGTTCGTGGGAAAAGAGTGTCCTAGTACTAAGTTTCCCTGTCTGCTACCCTTCTATGTATGAGACTACAGTAGAAAATTATTTGGTAGTATGTATATAAAAAAATAAACGCTGTATAGGATGATAAATAAAAGAAAAATTCATATATTTTTTTGTTTCAGTATTTAGTGCCTATTTTCTCCTCGTCATCAGGAGTCACTACGTTAGGATGTTGGACTCTAATTTTAATTCAGCTTAAATATATTCATACAAAATTAAATTACAATTGTGTTGTCCAAAAATATGTTTATTATTATTGAGATTAACATAAATTATGTAACTAAATGACTTATCGTATTAATAATGTTAATTAAATATTTTTTTTAAATACACCCACATTTCTTATTTATTACCCGACTAAGTCAAAGTTACGCTTTTCGAGTGGAAAAGCGTAAAGCGCAAAAGTGTAAAAAAGAAAATTGAGGCCAGTAGTGGTGCAGGGACACAAACTGTGTGACTGTAAGCGCGACAGGTTGTGGGTTCAATTCCCACTCGAGGAAATGAAATATTTAATATTTTAATTTCTTCATTCTGGTGTCGAGGCATAGCCCAGCGTTGAGTCCCACAACTAAACACGCAATGCCTCCAGGGCAGCGGAGTATCCTAACACTAGGCACTCTCCGAGTATCTTGATGACAAAAGAAAACAGGAAATTATTTTTTCTGACCATATAAGTATCAAGTAAAAACGTGTGAAAAGGCTATTTGAATAATAAAATTAAAATTTAATTAAATAAAAAAACAATTTTAATATTTTGAGGTGCTGCATGCGGTTTCATATTAGCGTTTGCCCTTGCCTACATGCAACACGTCAAAGTGATTCATTTTACTTGTCTTTCCTTTTTCGAGTCGTGGATTTTTTCTTTTTCTCTTCTTTCCTTTTTTTCTATTGTTTTACAAATTATCATACCGTTTCAAGCGTAATGCACTAAGGTAATTTACACAAAAGATGGCTTAAGATAGTTAAATTTAATTGAGATTCTACGTAGCACAGAATCATTACTTTTCTTCTTAACCAATATTATAAATATTCCAGTCAAAACGAGAACTTGAAAGGAATTTATCACACAAAACACTAACAGAAGGCAGCGACTGCGGATATATTCGTAGTAGTAATTAATGAGATCAGTCACGAGCACCTGCAGGCTGGTCACGGTGACGAGGACAAAGGTTATAATGGCCGTCTTCAAAAAAGTGTTTCTTCTGAACGCCACACGAATTATCTCGACGAAGACCAACGCATTTAGAATACAGATAAAAAACTTTACATGGGTGTAGACATTTAAGAATATTGAATAATATTCATTTTTAATTTCTAATAGAATCGGTCCCAAAAACGATATGGGAAGAGGAGTGAGCCAAGTTATTAAAGATGTGACAGACAGATTGTAGGTGACCACGGGGAACACGACCACGATCTTATTGTACAGGTGCTTAGTGAAGATGAACATGAAGCACAGCATGACCAGGTCCGAGTGCATGTATATTAAATAAACACTGACACGCACTATATAATTTTCATTCGCTGAATAATATATTATGTAGAATTCTAGAATCGTATTAATAATTCTGGCGATTGTCATCTCGCTGACTATGACTTCGTCGAATTTCCTCGATTGTGGTATGCAGATGAAGAGAAGGCTCTGCAGCATCAGGCACATTGTGGAGGAGAAGATGCCCACCAGCCACAGCGTCACTGCCAATTCTTCGAATACAGGGCTGCCTAACTCGTGACCCGCGAAGTCTATTTCCACTGTATTATTAGACATTTTCTGAGTACTTTTGAAAAATAACCAAATTAAATAGCTAATTTTTTTTTATTTTAAGTGTTTTACACAAATTTTGTTGGAAACGCGCACTTGTAATGAATACTATATTATAACTGATATTTATTTCGATTTTAAGTTTATTCCAGATGTTATTTTGCACATTCATCGCTCTTTTAACAGGACGTGGCGAGACAGTCAGTTTTTCCTGTAAAGCAGTGGACACTATAATATTGTTATCAATTAAATTCTGTAAGTAATAAATAGTATCAAATGACTAACATATGGTAAATATGGCGTACTTTATTTTTTTTTTGTTTATTGATAATTAGAAATTGGCAGATTTTATTTAAACATATACATTGTTAGTTCTTTAATAATAATTTTGGGTAAGTCATAGGACTTCGGAAGTGATTACAGTAAAAACAACGAAAAGGTGTAGATAAAAATATTTTCAAAATAAGAACAAGTCAACAATCTTCGGTGATACTTTTCTCACAAAATTAGGCTTAGATTGTAAACGAGACACTTGTGGGTTCGATTCTCACTCGGGATCGGTGTGGAGTTGCGCCACTCGAAACTCAATGTCTCGGAAAGCAGAAAGGGGGAGTCGGAGTGTATTAATATTAACATTAGGTTCTCTCATCTTAGCTTTTAATGAGGAAAAAAGCGTGAAGCTGCTAATTCAAAAAGTAGCAACAGTTAACCATTTAAAAATTTAAGATCTCTCGTTACCCAATACATGTAAACATTTACATGTAACATGTAATTAATACATGTAACATCTACTAGATTCTACATTATAAAATATCTAAGGTTTTACTCGACTGCGGCGAAATCAATAAGGAGGGTTATGTTTTTAGCGCGTATGTATGTATGTATGTCCGCTCTTTTGTTCCATTATAATTGTTAAACTAGTAATCCGATTTTGTGATTAACAATACGTACCCTTCAGCTTTATAATATAGGAAAGATTATATTTTTAGCTATATAAAATAAAGATAAACATAAAATATATTGTATATATTAAGCTACGAACGCCCTCTTTTGTAAGTTTTTAGTACTAAGGATTGAGAACATTTTCAGAGATTCATTGATTAAAATAGTAGACTTGCCGACGCCGGAGTGGACCAAAGATTAGTAATAGAACAGAACGAATAGTTAGACAATCTCAAAATGGTAAATTTAACAAGTCTTTGCTCAGTAAATATAATGTTATAAAAATTACAACAACACAATTTTAAAGTTTCCTTTCACCAGACGAAAATCATCATCAATTAAGATAATGTGGTATACATATATTATGATGTATTACACTTATTATTGATATTGATTTCTGAACATATTATCCAAAAAAATATGTTATAAAAGCTCATTATTAAATGCTTTTCATACTTAAGTTTGTTATTCATACATTTCTGAGGCAGCGGCACAGCGCAGCGTCGTAAGCGCGAGGGTTTTGAGTTCCATTCAGGCCCGGGAGAATGAATTATTATTTTTTAACTTTGTTAAGAAGACTAAGCTCGGCGTTGAGTTCCACCACGTGACACACAATCTTTCGAATCAAATGTAGCTGATAGTTTTCAATATCCAAAAGTCATGGAACAAGTAGCTTTTCTATATTTAGTGTCTATTCTTTGGCATCAAAAGCGTAGGTTGCTGCCTCCGTTCCTCAACGGCTATTTTAGCTTCAGGCTTCGCTCCTTGTGACATTTAAGGAACAACCTCCTGTGAGTATAAATATACGTATTTTAAGCACTAAAACAGTTATGTAAGTGTAGTAAATAAAATAGTTTCACGCATCCCGCATATATCACTAGCAGTGTAGGCAGAGGGAACCAAGTGTTAAGATTCTCCCTTCTCCTCGCAACTATTAATTTTCGAGGCTAGGTAATGGCGGAACTTTTAAGTTTGTCTTATTACCAGTCATAAGTGGAAGTGTATAAAATATTTTTTCGTGCCAGAAATGAAGATTGAACTGGAAAACAATACAAAGCGTGGCGTCACTCAACACGCATTGCTTCGAAAATTCGGAGAAAATTGGGAAACGGGGAGCTTTAATACTAAATTCTCCGCCTACCCTGCTGTATCCCGCATATACAGCTGAAGCTAAAAAAAATCACAAAAAACATTTTTTATTGTGTCTAATCTATACTTGATATTTTTAAATAGGTATAAACTAATTAAAAATGTAAAGAATTTCCTCCCACCATATTCTTCTGTCCGGATTTACGTTGTGTCCGCCCAACTTTCGAGATTTTATTGTGTGTTGAATATAATAAATTTAAATTATTTTATTATTTTAATAAAATAGAGGGATATAATACTAGGTGTCCTCTGCCTACCCTGCTATGCCAACATTGAACGTCATATTCAGTTGAAATAAAGTTAACAATTGCTATTTCTTTTTCAGACTTAATTAAACATGGGGCTGCCACAGCTAGATACTTGTTGCTTCGTCTTGGATTTGAAAACTGGCAACATCGTGATGGGTTGCTTAAATGCAGTGAGTAATATATATTATATATAACTATATTCAAGTCCAATTCAAAATATTATTTATTCAAATAATCTTATGTTTCATCGAATAAACTTGTCGCTACCACCGGCTCGGAAGGTAGTTCTGCTGAGTAAAGCCGGCAAGAAACTCAACAGTTGCTCTTTTTAGCTTTATGCCGTATCCCGCTCACAGCAGGGTAGGCAGAGGGAGCCTAATTTACTCCGTTCTTCCACTTTCCGCCGAATATTGAGTTTTGGAACTCAACATACAATTTATCCTATATATGTATATTCCTGAACAGTGTAATAGGCTTAATAGGTGTAATAAGCTATTAGTATGGTTTTACAGTTACTGTAATTTTTATAATGGCAACTCTACCCGTTACCCTTTGGGCCGGTTGGTAAAATGTAATAAATATTTTTGATCATGTTCTATTTCGAACATATGTGCATACTAATACCATTTATCTAGATTTATAACATATATACATTGTACATAATTTACTCTTTCAGACTCTCTCGTTCCTGCTATTCGTTGTAATGATAGTACTAGCTAGTACTATAGAGCCCATCAAGTACGAAGCTCACGAAGTGCGGGACCTCAACGCTGAAGCCGCGCTGACCGGCCTGTACGTCATGTCCATCATCTTAGTACTGATGTTCTTAGTCAAGTTCTTGTTCGACATCTTCTTTGTCTACGGAGTTGTGACGGTAAGTACGGTATCTACACCTAGTAATCCCAGAATAGAGTAGCAAGCAGAGGGAGTCTAGTGTTAAGAATCTGGTGGCGTTGCTTGTTGAGTAGCGGAACTTAACGCCGCGCTTTGTCTCGATACCAGAGCGAAGAAAATGAAAATATTAAATTTCTTCGAGTGTGATTCGCACCCAAAACCCGCTTACAGTCACACACTTGTGCCCTTGCGCCAAGATTGGCCACCCAATTAAAGTAAATTCCCCCTGTTTAATTAAAATTTATTTTAATTTCAGGAGCGTGCCGGGATCATAAGAGCGTACTTCATCATGTGGGTAGTATTCCTCATCCTATCGATGTTCACGTTCTTCTTGAACGCACCGCACTACGGCGCCGGGGCGGTCTGCATGGAAGTGTTTTATATAGGTAAGTAAATGTTTTATACATACTCGTATATTTAGAATAATGTTTCACGTTGTATCCGCTGCAGGATAGGCAGAGGGAGCCTAGTGTTAAGACACTCCGTCCCCCACTCGCTGCCTAATTTTCAAGACAGTGCTGGAGTGGAGGAGTTTACCTTGTTACCAGAGCAAAGACATGAAAATAACTTATTCCCCAAGAAGGAAGCAAACGCTCGATAAATATGTTCTTATTTTTAAAAGCTTTTATTTAATTTCTCTATAAGTATTTTCTGATCTTTCAAATTTAAAGCAAGAATCAGAAAATTAATAAAATAACTAAAGAATGATAAATGAGAATTGTGTGACATATGAAACAATTAACGGAATGTTGAAACACAAACAGAATTTTAGTGTTTAATATCTAATAGATAATAGAATGGAGGTAGATGTATAAATTATAGATTATTCTGGATTATCTATTATAGATATAATAGGTTCGTTTTATATCTTCCAGGTATCAATATTTATGCTATTCTTCTCAGCCACAGCTTTTACAAGGTCCTCAATTCGCGAGAAGAAGTCTAAATAGATAGAAATTGTATTAAACATATACTTAGTAAATGTGAAATTGTAGAGGAATTCAGTGATGTTACAATGTTTCCATGTACACATATATACATATATATATAAATTAAAAGATATTTAATAAGCCTATATGATATAATTATACACTATATAGCCTTAAGGCTATATAGTGTATAATTTGGATAAAAGAAAGAATCGAATAAAGGATTAGATGAAGCGGGAGGCACGGAGAGTCAGTGTCTCTCTGCCCACCCAGCTGTATGCGGATAGAGCATGAAGTTAATGAAAACTTGGAATAATTTATATGTCTAACAAAATTGTGTATAAAATAGTTTTATTTAATATGTTATTATCATAGAACTTATTAAAATGTTGCAACATCTACGAAATAGTTGATTATGAATGTCCGTGACCGTAACTGGTATTCGTCTAAGCGACCATCACTTGTTAAATAGATAGATAAACATTTAAAATATATATTATCTAACGTGGCCCAGTCGAAATATGTCTTATATGACTTTAAGCTATGAGTGCGTGTTCAAAATTTACTCGGGGATCATTTTAAAATACATATTCCTGTTTAGAGAAAATCCAAATTGTCAAAACTAATGGAAACTAAAGAATTAAGTGATCATGCATGCGCCACGCATTTATCTTCCATTCTAGTGTAACCAGAGAGAAGCTAGTGCCGAATTTGTGGTATTGCCTGTTGAGTGGAGTAAGTCAACGTCGCGCTTTGTTTACCAGAGCGGAGAAATGAATATTAATCAGGTATAGTTCTACCGAATCTGGAGCACAATCACAATTTCTAGTGGTGGCTCGTCGATTTTGTCCCGTAGGACTCAAGGATTCCTTCCTTAGTGCTCTCCTACACTCGCTAACGTATCTTATACCAAATCTCAACTTTCTACGTCGAGTAGTTGGTAAGTCGTCTGTCAGTCAGTCGCTCGGCTACCAGAGTTTTATATATGTATGTACCTAGTATATACATAGATTGCACATTTTTATATTCACGCATAAAGAACCTACTGGCGATTGACTGAAAATAGAATTCCATTTTCAGTCAATAGTAAGCACTAAGTAAGGGATCCTTGAGTCGTACGGGACAAAATCGACGAGCCACCACTAGAAAATTATGTTAAGCTTGGTGGGTGTTAATTACTACTGTCACAATATAATCTGTTTTAGAACAAGTTTTCTTTCTAAGTGTAAATCTAATTTTTGTGGATAAATAAATTATTTTGGCTGTTATTTGTTTTTCAATATATACATTACATGTTATACATACTATCATCTTACCTTTTACCATACTCTCATTTAAGTTTTGTAAAATATCTGGCCCGATAGCACGGGAGCTGCACTGGCTGCTAAGGATTTGAACTCACAACGTCTACAGTTGGATGCTGCGCCATGAGGGCTCAATTTTGTCTATCGTACAAAAGGTACGAATGGTAAAAAACAAAAAGTAAATAATAACTTAAAACAAACGTACTATATATAAACGTATATAAGATAAAACAAAGTAAACAATCTTCTCATTATATTTCACACATTTCTTCAGCTCTATTACATTAAAAGTTTACATTTACATTGAACCCACAACGATCACGTATAATATATTTTCTTACTATTGCACCATAGTGTATCTACATAATACATGTCAAGATAAGATTTAGAATGATCAAAACGCGCCCACGAATCATACTCGACTTGCTAATATATCAGTATAGAGCGAACACCCGCACCGGAAGGTGTCTTTATTGGCACTGAATGAAAATATACTAACATATTATATATTTTAGAGTTATTATTTAGAATTAATTAATAAAAAGTGAATTTATATTGGAAAATATGTGTTTTTAGTGGAGTGATTCATTGCGGAAAAATAGAACGGTTAGTATTATTTTGTGTATATCACATATACCTTATAATTATAAAGAAGGTATTGTAGTAGATTTAAGAAATGTTTTACTGATCAAAGCCTAATCGCGGCGTTGAGTTTCGCCACTCAACACGCAATGTCTCGAAAATTTTGCGAAAAGTGAGAAACGGAGCCTTCACACTAGGTTCCCTCTACCTGCTCTGCTATTTGCGATATATATCTGGAGGCTATTTATTTATTTTACTATATGCAATGGCTCTAGCGTCGATTATTACTTACAGAAAGAATTTAAAATTAAATATTAAGATAATATATCTATTTGTTTTTTTTCGGTCTAAACCTACTTTTTTGTATAAAAATCAAAATTTTCTTATTTTAGAAATCTATCATTTAAAATTTTAATTACTAGAAATGTATTTATTGTTTCTTTGTTCACTTTTACATTTTTAATTAGAAAAAGCAAATATCTTTATTGCTTTCAAGATTAATTTTTCACAGTATTTCAACATACAGTATAATTGAATTCCTGAAAATTACAATCAAAATCTTACCTAAATATTTTTATTACTATGGTATACTTTTATTTTGTATATTTTTATTATTACTATTCTTTTATTTTCTACGCTTTTTTTTAGGAATAAAATAAGTATAAAATGACTAAACACCTTTGTGGTGAAGCAGCACAGCGCCTGATAGTGGGTCCGATTGTTATACGGAGAAAAAAAAAAAAATTTACAATTAGATTTTCTTCGCTCTGGTAAGAAGACAAGGCGCGGCGTTTAAAAACTTTGGAATATATAGTTATCTATTAAAATTATTATTAAATTAAGACGATTTTGCTTTTATTTAAGAATGTAAATATATAATTACAGTTATAGGGTAATCTTATTGTTTATCTATAAATATATTATTTATTACCCGCAATTCCATATTCGTAAATAACAACACGTAAGATCTCGTTTTTCTCGTTCCCGTATAAATTTCGAGAAACCTTCTTTACAATTACAAAAGGATACAAGGACCGTTTCCGTTACTGCGTGACTGACAGATAACGCACGCAAAGAATGGAGAAAAGTTAAACTACTCTACTGAGAAACCTGAAATTTAACATGGATTAGGAAGTAGGAGAGCATTCGCAGAGGATTTCTCGAAATTCCTACGAAAACGGTATTTTTCATTCAACGTAAATGACACCAACGATACAATTATGCCAGCTTATTTGTATAATGGACATGAGTTTGCAGGTTCTATACAAATAAATATAATAATAGCTCAAGTGCTTAGACTTGTTTGCAACAAGTGTCATTTCTAGTTGATTAAATATTAAATATTTCTAGACTAGGAAATATAATTTTAGATTCCAAATAAAAATTAGTAGTTATTTACTGTTCGATAAATTATATTTCTTAGAAACATTACATAGAGGATAAATAAAGGAAAAGTCTTCTAAATATATTTTTTTCGTAATATAGGTATTATATAATAATTATTGTCTATAAATTTATTAAAACTACAATGGTAGAGTGGATATTTGTGGGCTCAATCCTGACACAGAGGAATAAGTAAATCTCATTTCTCTTTTTTAATAACAAGACAGAGTTTAGTTCCGCCATTCAAAATAGCTGCCTATTACCTATACAGGGTGGAAGAGGCAGCGCTTCTTTTGCTGAAACTGCATATAGGGTAAAATATTTCAAACCCAAAATTAAAAAAAATAATCAAGGCACCTCAACGGTTTGGACGTAGGATTTTTTTTTCATTTCACGATTTTTATCCATACCTGTATTTCGTGTCACGCACACATACGTAAGCGACGTTGCCGCTTTGACAGGTAAGTGTGTGCGTGCCTATGTTATACTTTACAAATGGCGTTTTATTTTAAAACGATAATTTTATTATTTATTTTGTTTGAAAAAAAAACTTTTTCAATTTTGAGAATATTTTTTTTCCGAATTATATTAGGCTTTTATAGAGTAGTTAAAACTGTGGTTTCATTTAAAGTGGCGCTGACAATTCCACCCTGTATACTGCGAGGAGAATATGTCAATATTGGGTTCCCTCTGCCTACCTTCTATGTGTAGTAAGAAGATAAAGTCAAAACTCAAGGTAGAGTTGAAATTGCTTAACTTCACACGCAAGGTCCCGAATTCAATGGAAAGCGGGGAACAGAGAATCTTGACTCCTGTCTTTTTTACTGTGTGGAAAAAAATCGCGAAACTGAAAAAAAATAACTGAGAAATCAGGAGAAATCATATGAATTAAACTTGTATTAATACGTACAAACTTTTAACTGTCGTTTTAATGACCGTCGGAATCTCATTAAATGCGCAGTGTTTAATTAACTTTATTACATTTTTTCATAATTCGCTCTAAAGACAAATTGCAGGTGGAAAATTCTGTTTGGAACATATGTACCTAAAAATATAGTTAAATACCTTATTGCCACATATTTGTTCAACCTGGCTGTGTAACCTCGAATATTAATGTATCTTTAGACATTTTAAATATTTTTTCTTATTAATTTATTTGTTAGTTACGGTAGATACGCTAGCGCGCGTTCAAAATATGATACATTATTTTTTTGTGGTTTATTGAATAACATGATATTATTTAATATTTACAAGAACGTTTTAAGTATAGGCCGTAGTCGCAGCGGCATAACCGCGACAGTTGTGGGTTCGATTCCCACTTGGAGGAATTTCTCGTAACAAAAGAAACCGCGGCGTTAACTTCCGCCACTTAACACGCTACGTCTCAAAAATTAGGCGGAAGTACCCACTTCCTATCGGGTACTTTGAAATGTTAGTAAGTGAGTAGCCATTTATTTCGCATACGCGGTTAATAAGTTATTCTGTACATGTTTAATATGAATGTCAAGGCGATTGAGGTCGATAACCACGAGCGAGCGAGCGAAGCTAGCTTTGTTTATTTATAACTACCTGTCACATATTAGGATTCCGTATATCAAACCGCCTGTCCGTCTGTCAAGACCATTTAACTCAACATCGCGTGGAGGTATCAAGCTGAACTGATCTAGGTCTGCGGTTATTAGTGTATTCGTACCCCGTAAGCCTAAAAATTAAGAAATTTGGTGTAAAGTGAAATCTTACTATAGAAAAAAGGAAAAAAATATACCGTAATAAAAAAAAATATTCATATTTCATAAAGGAAACTCATTATAAACTCATATTTTTATTGTTCATTTTATACACAATGAGTTGTTTGTTTATTTACCTAAAATACTAAAATTGATACGAAACCCTTGATGGCCGATTCCAACCCGCACTTGCCTGCTTTTTTGTTATTTTTTTAACTACACACGTCGTTTGTGTAATGGCGGAGTATGCAGAGAGAATTTGCAAATGAGACATTCCGTTTTCTTTTTTTATGTTTTTTATATCATATTATGTTCTTTTGTTATTTATCACATTTTGCAGAATAAACAAAAAGTAATTATAACGCACTCAGATCCACAATTTTCGAGTATAGTGACCGTTGAATGAAACCTAATATTACAAATCTTTTCTTCGCATAACATTATTCTAAGCACGAGTATACTTACAGATATAAATTTGATTTTTATTTGTGATATAAAGTAAGAATTTTTAAATAGCTTTTAAATATTCATAAATGACAAGGCAATATGACACCGGCGCGTGCGTTTTTATATTAGCATATTCAAATAAGGTACTCTAAGGACAACTTTAGTTGTTATGACATAAATTGAAAAATCAAGAAAATGTAGACTAAAAAACACATTAAGCTAAACATATGAACATTGGTATCGGCCTTGATATAAACTTGTATTATTATATTAGTTTACAGTCATTAATACTCTTAAGAATTAAATTCAAAATATTGCCCAACCCTATCCTACTTATATTATCCCTTTACACCCGCGCTTATACGAGCGTGAGTTTCACTTTAAAAAAATTCTGGCGCCAAACCATTTACCATTTTGCGAACGCAACCGGCCTCGATCGTCCGTGAGGATGTCTCGATGCGACATGTAAATCGTGGGGTGCGGGCGGGCGATCAGTGTCCTGTGAGACTCTATGGGAGATGACGGCGTTATCTGACCCTCGCAGCGTCACGGGTAAGTACTTGTCTCGCATATTATTTGTTCAGTAATGTATTATATTATTTAGTAAATTACAAACTAAATAAACACCAAATAAGTAAGTTATTTTAATTTGATTGATTTCGTTATGATTTCGATACAATTTATTAGTAAAGTTTGTCTGCTACGATCGTGTGGCTTCGGTTGTACATGCATATTAAAAAATTTAAACAACGTAACCGTTATTTGTCGGTTTTGCCTGAATTTAGTCAAAAATACCATTGTTTTTATTGTTTTTAGGAAGGAACTTAAATAACGATCAAATATTGCAAATTTTGGGCGATGGCAACCTTTCCGAAATTGAGGATTTTCATGAAGACGACGATGATTTTGCACCAAATGTCATGGGTGACCTCAACGACTTATTCTGTGGCATGGAACCTGAACAAGAACCTGAGCTAGATCCTGAGAGATACGTGGACGTTTCTGCTCCGAAAGTAGTTGAGAGGTACAATCAGCACATGGGTGGGGTGGACGTACTCGATCAGCAGATGGAGTACTATAGAACTTTTATTAAAACTAAAAAATGGACGTTGAAGGTACTCATCCACTTTCTTGATTTGGCCATTGTAAACTCTTGGCGGCTGTATCGCAATGATTGTCAAGGAAATAATTTAACCAGGAAATACATTTTACCCTTGTTGGATTTTCGTTTGAACATAGCTGACGGATTATCGAGTACCCCATCCAGAGAACGCCGAATGTCAAGTGATACTGAATATAATCCACCAATGGAAAATGAGTATCCTATTAGAAGACGCTACAGACCGGCAGACAAACCCTTTGATGCAAAAAGATATGATGGGTACGATTACTTTCCAGTGTTTGACGAAATAAAAGCTCCAAGAATGTGTCGTCATGAATCTTGTGGCAGTCGCACGAAGATACGATGCGAAAAATGTGATACGTATCTATGTATTGCATGTGGAAAAGACTGTTTTAAATCGTATCACCAAAAAAAATAATTTTAATAGTCGTTAACAAAGTACAAACTAGTTAAGTTTTGAAAGTTTTTGTTAAAATTTATAAACTTTGTCGTACAAATGTTGATTTAAGGTTTATATCGTAAGTTTTTTTATATAGACTGACAACAAAATTACTGATTAAAGTACTAAGCTCCTAAATAAATAAAAAAATGTTTTATTAATTATCCAAACACCAAGTTAAACATTCAATTTACATTACTCTCACGATCTTGAGTTGATCAAGTTGTACCTGAAACTCACTATCGTGAGGGTTAACTCCTGGATTAACTATAAACCAAATTTTTTTTTTACTATTTTTTTCTAACTATTTAGACTATGTAGAAAGCAATAATGACATAAAGGATTTCGAAAAAAAATAGCTTCGGGTGTAAAGGGTTATACTAGTGGACCCGGACGCGGCTACGCCTGCTTGAACTATAAGAATATTTATTAAATATTATATAATATATTTATTTTTATAAGGATGAATATCAAAATATAAGTTCATTTTGGATGACGTTTCTTAAAACAACAAAGAAACTTCGCAAACCGTTGCTTAGCAACGACGGTTGTTATTAACATGGCAGAATAAATTGCATGTCAAATTAGAAAGTATTTTAATTTATTAGTATACAGGGTGGAAGAGGCAGCGCTTCTTTAACTGAAACTGCATATAGGGTAAAATATTTCAAACCCAGAATTAAAAAAAATAATCAAGGCACCTCAACGGTTTGGACGTAGGATTTTTTTTTCATTTCACGATTTTTATCCATACCTGTATTTCGTGTCACGCACACATACGTATGTGACGTTGCCGCTTTGACAGGTAAGTGTGTGCGTGCCTATGTTATACTTTACAAATGGCGTTTTATTTTAAAACGATAATTTTATTATTTATTTTGTTTGAAAAAAAAACTTTTTCATTTTTGAGAATTATTTTTTTTCCGAATTATATTAGGCTTTTATAGAGTAGTTAAAACTGTGGTTTCATTTAAAGTGGCGCTGACAATTCCACCCTGTATATGTGTAATGTAATATTATATAGCCTATAGCACTTCTGAAGAATGCAGCTTTCATACAAAACAAAAACAAAGTAAATCGGACCAGTAGATCCAGAGATCTTAGCGTTCAAACAAACAAACAAACAAACTCTTCCGCTTTATTATATTAAGTATAGAAATGTAACAATTTTTGGAGATTTTTGTTCAATTTTCATGAAAAAACTGCTGTACGAATTTTGTTGAAACTTTACAGTAATATAGCTTCAGAACGACGAAGAAGTTACAAATCTATTAAAGATTTTGTTTAACTTGGATATAATATTAACACTAGGTTTAAGCGGACGAAGCCACTTTTGGGTTGCTAATTCGCTATTGTCACCATGTCTTTAATAGGTACTTCAAAATCCTTGAAAATCACATCTACAAAACAGCTTTACCAACAAAATTATAATATATTAACAAAAACAATGGTATAGGTATGTTAGAAAACATATTTTGCTTAAATCTTAGTAATGTTTAAGCAAACTATACCATATTTAAATAGATCTTCATACAATCGATGTATCATATTTTGGCGGAAAGCAGAGAGCTAAGTGTCTCTCTCTGCGTTCCCTGCTGTCGAGTAAAATTATATTAAGTGAAGGATTACTGAACTGACCCGACGCGACGTAGAAAATGATTTCATCATCAAGATGTTCATAGGATGACTAAATGTATTAAATTAACAAAAAGACAAAGGAATAACTTGTTTGTATAGTAATATCAGATTTATTATGAAGATATCTTTTGTCTTTTTATTACTTTTTAAGATTACATTTAAGAGATATAAAATAATATATGACATAATTAATAAACATACTATGTGGCTTCATATACTTATAATTATTTTTTTCAAAAGGAAGACAAAAAATATTTTTTAAATTAAAATTAATATAAAAAAAATACATTTAAAAATATATTTGAAAATCCTATACAGCTTTTACGACTCAACCTATAGCTAAACAATGGTTATTCCAAATCCATTAAAGAAAAGAAATATAAGATATCTGGTTAAAAAATATTTCCTATGTCTAATGTAATTCTATTCTAAGTAACGCACAGCGGCCTCGATAAATCTGGTTCATAGCAGCTATGTAAACCTTGTGTACCCAACGAGAAGGACCTTGATACTGTTTTCTACGACTTTAATCAATTTTGTTTTGGATGACGAGGCCTGTCGGCTAATAAAGCTTAAGTTCAATGTTAAGTTCAAGTGTCTGGTCTAAAGCCCTCATTTATAAGTCGCCCTAAATTCTGAGATCGATCTTAAGATCCCATTTTATTCACGAATTGTAATCTATACAAGAAAACGGCATGTCAAGATCGATATCAGACTTGAGGACTGCTTATAAATATGGGCCTAAATGAATGACAGCTTTTGCTACAAAACAATCAAGAGAACAGTCGTAATGCGGTTGCAGGGGCATAAGCTGCGGTTTGATTCCCAGTCGAGGAAATTAAATATATAATAGTTTTATTTCCTCGCTCTGGTAACTAAATAAAGTGAGAATGTTAAAAACCGATTAATTTTAAGGAAAATTCCAAGTGACTTGATTATTAAAATTAGATTTTTTCCGATTTAGGATTAAGATTCAGAATAAAAAATATTTACTAAATATTACAACGTTTATTTTCATTCGCTTAAGTAGGTCACCTACATATGTGTGTTATCATGTTGTAGCATATTGAAAGATGTGTTTGAATAAAATAAACATTAATTGTTACTTTAACGATTACATATTTATATGCAGAGTAATTAGTCTTTAATTTATTCAAAATTTCAAATACCTTAAATAAAGTTATTATTGACAATATAAGTAAATTATGGGTATTCAAGAGATTTTTGCGGTGTTTAACTCCGTTTCTTAATTGTCTACGACCACGAAACATATTTTTCCTGAATAGCAGCGTAGGCACAGGGAATCTATGATTTGTATTGTTACTAAAACAAAGTAGTGATAATAATTCACCTTAAGTTAGAATTCTGCCGTCATTACGAAAAAGGGCACAAATAACATTTTGTAAATATCGAGAAAATTAAGTTTAAAGTATTTTTTGGTTTTGTTGAAAAAAAACGACAATAACATTGGTTTTTCGAAAATGTGCAAATGTAAATACTTGCATTTATGTAGTAAGTATTAGACCATGGCATTGTAAAGTTGTATTTTTAATGTGTATAATAAATAATTTGTTTATTTTTTTTCAGCTTAACGTAAAAAATAAGGTAAATTCTGAAATATTACGATTTAAAGGCACATATAACCAAATGTGCCTTTTTTTCTAAAACCTTTGTGCAAACATTCAAGACAGTCAAGATGAAAGGACACTTTTATTCAATTATGCCTTTTCATTGTAATATAATTAGTTAAATATTAGATATTAAATACTTTTCTATAAATGAAAACAAGCAGTTGTGAAAAACTAACATTATCTTATTTTAAATTAGGAACCATTAAGTTATTATAACAACTATATAATATATCAATCAAGTTAATTAGTTAAATGTCACAGATAAGAATTAAATTATTATTACAAATGTGACACAGTACCTACAAAAACTCTAGTATAATTAGGTAATATAGCCACCAGCCACAAACGAAAATAATATTACATACATACAAACGCTACGGTCTCTACATACCTCTTTCGCCTCGTCAACTGTCATCAACCTCTTCATACATGCCCCCCGGGGGATCCCATGATCATGCTTTTTACCTAACCTTCCTCCAGTATCTTTGATACTGTGTTTTCGAAGGTCAACCGACGTCTCCCCCTACCTCTCTTACCGCTCACTTTTCCATCATAGATATTTTTTGACATTCTTTCATCACTCATTCGTTCGACGTGCCCAAACCAGCTGAGCACGTTTTTCTTTATTCTCGCTGTGACATCCTCGTGACCTGCCAATCTGTGTATCTCTTCATTGCGGATTCGATCGAGCTAAGCTGACTCCGCATATCCTAACAAAGAGATTGCATCTCCATGGCATTCATCTTTCTTTCATTCTTCTTCTGTAATGCACACGTTTCGCTGCCATATAACAACGTCGGAACCAACACTGCATTGTGTTCGGCAAAACGCGCAGCTGTGCTGAAGTTTCGCCGTCTTATCAATGCAGCTAAGGCTCCATTAACCCTGTTACCGGCAGCAATACGCCTTTCTACATCAATCTCGTATCTTCCATCTCTACTGAACATACTCCCTAAGTATACCACCTCGTTCACTTGTTCTAATATCTTACCATTCACACTGACATTGCATTCCGTCCTCTCTTCATTTCTTTCATTCTGGCGTAACTTTTTCCAAATCTGCAGCAAATATTAAAGTGTCAATGTACAGGGAACACCGACACTTTAATATTTGTTTTGAAAAATTTATAATGCTACCCCGAATGAAGCTATTTAAAACTGTAACGTTTTGCCCGCGGCTTATTGTTTTCAATCAAAGTTTTGTGCCTATTGGTGACAAACATATACAGGAACTGGGTCATACTTATGCAGCCATGCGTGGCATACCTCTCCCCCTTCACTTCATTTTTGTTCACTTTTTTAGTAGTAAAGACTGACTGACTGAGTTGTGTCTTTTCTTCTACACCAATAATGCAACTTATGTAATTATAAAAATAGGTGCAATTGCCACTAATAAGCCTTTAATATTTAACATACACGCCAATTACGCTTTTTCAATAAAATATTTTAAAAATATAGAAGTAAGTAAAAGTAATATCTCACAATGTGCCCTTTTGCTGCACCATAACTTGCAATATGGTGCAGTTGTGTCCTATAGGCTTATGATATCTCTGTTTATATTATTACTAAAAATACTCAAAAAATTAGGCAGATAAATCATGTTTTCCTGATGCCGAATATATATTTAACTCAATTTTGTAGAAAATGTTAGTTGTGCCTCTTTTCCTTATGACGGCAGAATTGAACCCCAACAGTCGCATACCCCACAGCCAGACACGCCTCTAATAACGTACATACCTACAAGTAAAGTAAATTATATTATTAGACAGACTTAGATGAATGCCGCGCTTTGCGTTTTACTGTTACTATAGCGAGTCCTTCTCTCGAGTGGTGTTTAATCGAACCCACTCACACGCTGTGCCATGACTGCCTCAAAATAAGTAAAATGACTTACATATACTCTTACGAGTAGGTATTTTCAAAGACGGTGTTCGTGAAGTGTATATTAATTTTAAGATAGTTATAATTATGACAGTATAATTACATACGAGTACGAGTAAATTGCTGGAAAAATAAAGGAAACATATATTACAAGTCATTTTGAATTTTCTGCTTAGTGGGCACACCTTGCACAATATTTTTTTAGCTTGATGCTGCATCCTGCATGTAGAGATTGAAGAGTATGCTTTCCAATAAAAAAAGAACTATCGAATTCAGTTCAGTTCAAATATCGAGTTATTCGTCCATTGGTCGCGCACATACTCATGCATACTCATGCATAGGATGATATTAAAATCGAATTGAGATTGGACCACACGATAGTGTTTATCGTTCATCTTTCACCTTCAGCTATCAAATAAAAAAAATAATCCAAATGGGTCCAGTTAAAAGTTCTGAGATAACAGACAAAAAAAAGTAAAGTCGAATTGATGACCTTCTCCTTACGGAAGTCGATTAAAAAAATATATTTTATCTATAGATATATAGAAAAAAAACCTATACCTAATTTAAAGCGAAGTTAGGGACGTTATTGCGACGCCTGGGGAACGGAGTGTCTTAACACTAGTTTCCCTCTGTCTACCCTGTTACAGCGTGAAACAAAAAAATAAATCTCAACAATTAAGAAATCTTACTCAATAAGTATTTCAAGTACGGACAATAAGTACCTACCTACTGTTAATTAAAATTTTGTACATAAACAAGTTGTGTAATGGTGGTTTATCTTTTAAAGCCATCTCTTTCAAGTACATAAGCATACAATTACACAACAATAGGAAAAAAATATTAGGCCTCTAGCTACTAATTAATAATGTATGTTGTATATGTATGTACCTTTCATCTTTGTTTCATTTGTTTCAGAGAATTTTAAAGCATGAATTTAAAAATATAGTTTTCTCGGTACAAATTTACAAAAATATAATAAGTTAATATTATACATTGTCAAATAATTTGCCAAAATAGATTGAATAAATGATTTGGAACACACAGTTCTACTACTACGCAGAGCAATTTCTTAACGTTAATTTCCCAGTAAAGCGCGGGGTTAAGTTGCGACATTCAATACGCAATGCGATGTATTCGGAACAGTGTTTAGCACCGGGGTTTCCCTCGGTAACCTCGCAGGTTACCTCTACGTTTATACATATATGTACATGATAACGCGTGAACAAAAGAAAAAAATATCTTAGTTTATCAACTCATGCAATACCTGGGCGGATCGCTACTTAGAATACACACATAATCGCTACATAAAATCATATTTCAATAATAGTATTTAATTTGAATCCCTTGTAAGATATACACATTACAGTCAATTGTAAACATCCTCCAACCTCCTCACGCTCGGTGGTCGACTGACAGAAGGAAACGCGGTCAACGTACTAGGCACAGCTGCTATTATTGATCTTGCAAATTATTGATACGTATAAAACACTTATGTTTGTTTTTATTCTGTTTTGGTTGATTGCGCGGAGAATGGAGATGTAAACAAAAATTTGATACTCCAAGGATTTTTGATGCTGTCGTGGCGCAGAGGGAGAGCATCTGAAGGAAAATGTGACGTTTGAGGGTTGGATGCCCATTCCCGATAGTTGATTATTTTGATTTGTTTGCTCTGGTAATAACCACCACCACCACCGTTCGCTTGGTATCCGCATAATTTTCCTCAAAAAAATGTACCAAATTCTAGCTCTACCTAACCATTTCAATAATATAATTATAAAAAGGGCTACAGGTTCAATACTTTCTCGGTGTTATAAATACATTTTAAATATATGAATATATGTAGAAGTTAGTAAGTTGACGATCAAATGGCCGGAAACTCCAGTAGTGAGACGTTGTAGCCCCCCCCCCCCACATTAGCATATAGAACACTAGTATTACTATACGAGAGGGTGTTGATCTTAACATATATTTTACACAAGGAATAAATGATGAAGACACTCCGTTCGTCGCGCACCGCCAAGTTTTCGAGATATTCCGTTTTGAGCAACGGAACTTAACGCCACTCTTCCTCTGTTAACGGAGCGGGGAACGGAATCAAACCCAAAACCGGTGCGTCACTCCGACGACCAGTAACAATCATTTTCTTATACATATTATGTAGTGTTTTTAACTTCTCGTGTGAATAATTGCTTAAAAAATTATATTTATGAATATTCAACAATATGGATTTGTATGATGAGAGGTAAATTACTCTCGGCGTGGTTAGCCTTGTATAGAATACCTACTAAACTATTTTAAAATACATAGTTGCATCTGGATGTATATCTAAGCTTTCGTGACGCAGCCATACAGAGTCTGACTGTAAGCGTGATGGTTGTGAGTTCGTTCCCCATTGTGGGATTATTTTAATTTCCTTGCTCTAGTAAAAAGACATTGCGCGGCGTTGAGTTTCTTCACTTAACACGTAATTTTTCAAAATTGGGCGGAAAGTGGGGAATGTCACGTTTTAACACTATATTAAATATTATTTTTTGCTTGGAATTACACTTGTTTGTTTACTTTGTTTTTCAGTCTCCAAGTGTAGCGATGAACAAAGTAAAGTTTACTGTCAATGGAGAGCCTGTCGTTCTATGTAAGTATTAAATACAATGTACACGTGCGTGGCTTGTGCACAAGCGTGTGAGTGTACGCGACAGGTTGTGAGTTTGATTCCGACTCGAGGAGTTGAAATATTTTCTTTTTCTTGCTTCGATAATGAAGCATAGCGTGGCGTTGAGTTCCGCCTCACAACACGCAATGCTTCTAGAACTTGGCGGAAAGTGGGGGAACGGTAACATAATGAGAACGGATTGTCTTAACACTAGGTTCTCAGGGTCTCTTGACCTATGAACGAGATGCAGCGTGAGTAAAAACGGAAAGAGTGTAAATATAGATAAGATAAATTTTGAAACCTATAGATAAATTTTTCCAAATTTTTATTAATATTGTCTCACTGAAAACACGATGGTGGTGGATACAATTTCCCACTCAGAGAAATGGGTTATTTTCATTTCTTCGGTTTGGTACCTACAAATAACCCAAAACAACCTGGCCACATTGCTTATCTTAACCTTTTCCCAGCTGGAGCGGAAGTATCTCCATCGACATCTCTCAATGACTACATCCGGAATCACTTAGGCCTGTTTGGCACGAAGGCGATGTGCCACGAGGGAGGCTGCGGGGCCTGCATCGTCTCTGTTACCAAAACTCACCCGGGAACCAAGGAGAGACAGATTATGGCTGTTAATTCTGTAAGTGTTATCATACAACCACAATTTGGTATAATCTTTATATGTGTAACATTCTTCAAATTTAAAATTTTCATTTTGTTTTATCCTGCCATATAATTTTAATTATATGTACAAAATTATATATACTCTTTTACAATACAACCAACAAATATTATTTAAAAAACAAAGGGCCGTAGTGGCGCAGCGGACAGCGTTGTGGGTTCGATTTCCACCAGAAAGAAAATAATTATTTTCATTTCCTTGCTCTTAAAAATCACTAAAGAGGCAATGAATCACCCATAAATTGAGCGGAAAATTTAGAACGGAATGTTTTAAGACTATTGCCTACCCTGCTATATGCGGGATACAGAGTAAGCTACCAAAAATACAAAAAGCAAACATTTTATCAGTGTCTAGTACACATCCTGTCGTGTCACGACTGGGACATAACTACTATAGAGGGGGTGGGCAGCCGCCGCGATGGTTACAGCGAGCTGCAGACGCGCCTGGCCTCGTTCAACGGAACCCAGTGCGGGTATTGCACCCCTGGGTGGGTCATGAATATGCACAGGTTGGTTTGGGTTCAATTTGTATTTAAATATGGCGCTACGGTACAGCGTCTAAAAGGCGTGTAAGCGCGAAGGATTGTAAGTCCGATTTCTACATGGGGGAAATAAGCTATTTTCATTTCCCCGTTCCAGTAACAGGACCACGCACGGCGTTGAGTTTCATTGTTAGACATTCATTATCACGAAAATTGAGCGTAAAGTTAAGAACGGAGTAGTAGTCCATTTTTTTAATAAATTATATTTTTACTTGTTATATTGTTATTATTTATGAAGTGATTTCGAATTAGGAGATAATTTTATTCATATCTGAAGTAGTATCTATGTTCTGTAATTTTATTTCCTTGAATCTATTAATAGAATTAAACAAATAAAAACATTCTTTAGTTTCATGCTGTAGGCAGCGTAAAACCTGGGAACCTAGTGTTGTGTACGGTCGCACGATACTCGTATATGTATATGTTTTAAGTAACAATTTTTTTTCGAACAGTTTATACAAAAGTTCCAAGAAGAAACTAACAATGATGCAAATAGAACGATCGTTCGCTGGCAACATCTGCAGGTGCACTGGGTACAGACCTATTCTAGATGCCTTTAAGAGTTTCGCGACAGATTTGGATAATATAAAGGTATTCTATTATATCTATTTATAAATAAATATGCACGATAAATATTATACATAAATATTTTTCGCGCAAAATATTTACAGGATTTGGAAGACTTACACGAAATTAAATGCGTTAAAAAGTGCACAAAACCAAAAGATGAGGATGAATGGTGCTTCATAGAAAATGATATGGAATCCCTATTCGATGTGAACATGGATAATAGCCGCTGGTACAAAGCCTATTCGGTTAACGATGTTTTTAATGTAAGGGTTGCATCAAATTTAATTACTTAGTGAGCTGTAAAGTTCTTGCCTTGGAGGAATAAATGTGAATTATTTCTTGATATATCCTATTTTTTTTTTCACGTGTATCCCGCATATAGCAGGGTAGGTAGAGAGAACCTAGTATTAAAACGCCGTCATTAACTTGTTCGGTTGTTTCCGTTAGTTTTAGCTCCGAATTCTGAAACGAGCGAGGAAATTAAAATATTAAACATTTCATTTTCTCAAATGGAAATCGAAGCCACAACCTGTCGTGCTGGTGCGAATCAGATATATACCAGAAAGCAGCAAAATGCAACGAGCCCCCTACTTATCCCAAGTCTATTCTTTTACAAAAAAAATTGCCATTAGAAAAAAAACTCATAAACAGTTATGACTTTCTCTATCATAGGACTATATAATTGTACTATCAATAATATTAAAATATTTAGTTAATAATAAAACTATAATAATTAACATATTTAGATTCTCAAGAAAGAGGGTACTGACAGCTTCAGACTAGTAGCAGGGAATACGGGAAAAGGTAAACTTTAAGTTGATTAGAAATGTAAATGTACCGGACACATCACGCGCCTCCCAGGCGCTCCCACTGCGCCATATTTATAATAAAAGATAAACATTGTGCATGGATCATGATGGAGATTGACCCCTAATACTTCGTGCTTATCAGTGATACCTACTCGTTACGGAATATTATCTGCACAATGCGGAAATTAAATATTTAATATTTTCATTTCCTTCGCTCTTGTGTCGAGGCAAACGTCGGCGTTGAGTTCCGCCATTCAATATGTAATGCCTCCAGAATTTAACGTGAAGCTAAAAAAAATAAGGAATATCACATATTAATCGTAACTATAATTGGCCATTACGACTATCACATTTATTTTTTACCCCATATGCCTAGTAGGATGGACAGAGAGGGCCTAGTGTTAAAACACTTAGTTTTCCGTTTTTTATTAGATTTCAAAAAGAAAAAAACTCAACACCAGTTCTGAGGCAAGTCAAAAGTGTGAAAGTGCAGCTGTAAACGCGACAGGTTATGGGTTACCCACTCCCACTCGGTATAAGTTATTTTCATTTCATCGTTCTGGTAACAAGATAAAGAGCGGCGTTGAGTAAATCCACTTAAAATACCATCTCTCTAAAATTGTGCAACGCGTGTGGAAGGGAATGTTTTAATACTAGGTTCCCTCGACTTACCTTATTATATGCGGGATAAAGCGGGAAGCTGTATGTTCCAGGTGTATATCAAATAGAAAACGAGCCTCTAGTATACATCGATATATCATCTATAAGTTCTCTACAAGACCAGTTCGTGGATGAGAACCTTGTACTCGGTGCCGGGCTCTCCCTGCAGCAGACCATGACGATATTTAAGAAACAGATGAAAAACGAAGATTTTGCTTATTTGAAAGATTTTCATAAGCATTTGGAGCTAGTTGCTAATGTTCCTGTAAAAAATGTAAGATTTTTTTTGTATTGAAATGTTGTCTCGATTGAGCCGAAGTTTCGATCAATATTGAAATTTCACTTACGACTGATTCAATGTCATAAAAATGTGATTTTCTGCTGTGTTGATCTAAAAGTCTATATTTATTTATTTACTTATTAGCTTTTTTGTACTACGAAAAAAAGGTATCGAAATTGTCGCAGTGGAATATTGTTTGGTTTTAAACACGATGATTATGAACAGGTTATAATTTGGTTCATAATCAGGTTTGATTTGAAGGTTGGGATTTCAGGTTCGGTTGAATCAGGTTCATATAATTTGTTTTCATTTCTGATTCGAGCAGAGAGAGGAGAACTGAGCAATAATATTTCAAATTCCCACTAGCCATAGCAGGCGGTAGGCGTGCATATCTGGTATCCAAGAGGCACGAGTCCCAGTCATGCGATTTTAAAATTTTTATACGTTTTCTAAAATATTTTATATTAAACGTCATGATGAATCTTTGGTTAAAGAACATTTTAGATCGCTTTCACTTCGTTTTTTCTGTCATAATACTGTTACAACTGTTGAAAGTTGTTTCATTGTTTGTTTGTTTGTTTGTTTGTTTTGCTTCACACTTCGGTAGTTACAAGTGACGATGCACTTTCAATTCAATTGGCTAAACAGAATAATATTTTTAGGTGTGTCCGTTACTCAACATGTAATGCTTCCAGAATTTGGCGGAAAGTGGGCAACGGAAGTATCTTAATAGTAGGTGTCCAGGTTCCCTCTGCTTACCCTGCTGCGTGCAGGAAATAGTGTGTAGCTAAAAAATGTTTCAATAGTGTTGCAAATATTGCACGATATTTTTCTAATAATATTATCTTACTTTTATAATAGCTTTTGATAAAACAAAAACACATTTCGGAATAAGCTCGTAAAGTACCTACGATTATACTTACATTATACAGATAACAAAATAAAAATACGATATATATTTTTTAATTTGATATTTTTTTAATGATTTAATTTTAGCAGTGCTTAAATGCATGGACGTGCACGAATGCAGTCAAAAATACACTCGAATTGATAACCTCCTTTTCTTACAGAAGTCGGTTAAAACGATTACTTTGCGAAATGCCTCTAATCATAGATTTTCTTAAATATCAACCATGTGCAGGCAGCTGTCAATTATATATTTATGAGATATGTGTTTCAGATCGGTACGATTGGAGGCAACTTAGCAATGAAACACTCCCATCCTGAATTCCCATCGGATTTATACGTGATTTTCGAGACAGTTAACGCAACAATTACCTTAGGTAAATATTAAGAATTATTACTATTTATACTTCGCATAAAAACATATAGTGAAAAATCGGAAAAGCGGGACTCGTACATTAATTTTTCCATACCAAAATCAGCTTCCCGCGCAGAACAGCGTAGGCAGAGGGAACCTATTGTTAAGACCGTTCCCCACTTTCCGAATCCTGGAGGCATTACGTGTTGAGTGGCGCAACCCTGGTGGTGGTGGTGGGGATCGAACCCACAGCCAGTCGCGTTTAGATTAGTTTGCATATGAACTATTAGTTATATTTTTTATTCTTATTCCTGTAAATATTTTTTTATAATTCAGTTTAGTGCCATCTACTTTAAATAAAAGAAATATTTTAACTTGTTTACTTAAACTATGGGAAAAATAATAAAATAATACTTTATTAATGAAATAAAATTGAAAACTTAAATTAAACCTGTTAGTACTTTTTAGTGGACATGAAGCTAAAGAGTATGGAAATGAACATGGCGGCATTCCTGCAAACAGATATGAAAGATAAATTAATATTGAACGTGAAAATACCGCCTTTATCCAGCAGCCACCTAATAAGAAGCTATAAGGTATAAAACACATATTATTTCAGCTTCGCGCTGTATTCCACACACAGGAGGGTAAGCCAAGAGAGTCTCATGACAAACTTACATAAATACAAGTGGACTATGAATAAGCAACTGATCGCTACTGATAGAATAATATCAACTTGTTTATAAGAATATTTCTTCCAGATAATGCCTCGAGCTCAAAACGCACATGCGATAGTAAATGCCGGCTTCCACTTCCAAATAAGTCCGAAGAATACCATCATATCTTCCAACATAGTATACGGATCTATAAATCCTAATTTCAACCGCGCTAGGGATGCAGAGAAGATGATGAAAGGCCTACAGTTATTTAGTAATGGGACTCTCCAAAAAGTGCTAGTGATGTTACGGGAAAGCTTAGAGCCGACAGACTCTCCGCCTGAACCCGGGCCTTTCTGTAAGCAGGCCATTGCTTTGGGTCTATTTTATAAGGTATCATATAATATTGATTTTTAAGGTATCCCACATATAGTGGGGTAGGCAAAGGGAATGTTTTATCAAGGCATTCTGTCTCCCATAAACCGCCCAGTTTTCGTGACATCGCGGCTGAATGGCGGAGCCTAATGACGAGCTTTTTCTTCTTACCATGGTAAGGAACTGAAATTAATTCATTTGGGAATCGTACCCACAGCCCGGTTACAATCAGCCATTTATTTAGTATTATTTATTTATTTATTTATTTATTTATTTATTTGGTTTATCACATAGGTACAGTACAGCTTTGTAAGTTTGGTATATATATACTTAAAAAAAAATAAGAACTATACATATGTTTGTTACGATAAACTCCACATGCAAATATTTATGTGTGAGAAAAAGATTACCTAATAACAATCACAGTCTAAAAAAAAATAAAAAATTTGATAGTGACTGATAGTTCATTAATTTGTGAAGAAAAAATAGATCTAGTATGTCCCTTCTTTCGAGTAACGATTGAATTTTAAAATACTGCAATCTATCCTTATAAGAAGGTTTGCTTTCTGAGATTCCTCGGAATTTCGCCAAATGCCATAGAAATCTTTTCTGAATTCGCTCGATGCGCAACGAACTAGTTGAATAATGAGGTCTCCAAACAGTGCTATTATATTCAAGGATGCTGCGGACGTGACTATTATAAAGCATTATTTTAGTTTTCGCTTGTGTAAACATTTTGCAGTTTCTCATAATAAATCCAAGTAAGCGTGTAGCTTTCTTCGTAATTTCGGAAATATGATGATCAAATGTAAGTTTGGAGTCAAAAACTACTCCAAGATCTTTAATTGTGTCTACTTTTATTATAGGTACTCCGTTAACATAACAATCACATTTAATAGTATTAAGTTTCCTGGTGAAAGTCATATGAAAACATTTATTAACATTTAGCAACATGCCATTTTCTTTACACCAATTCACCAGTCCATCCAAATCACTCTGCAGTAGAGCCACGTCTTCGATAGCATCCACGACTTTTAGGAATTTTAAATCATCAGCGTACATGAACGGGGTACAGTGGGAAAACATTGCCGGCAAATCGTTGATAAATATATTGAATAAAAACGGTCCTAAGTGGGAGCCTTGTGGGACACCAGATCGAATTTCATGTAACGATGACTGATAACCTGAGATCACGACATAGAATTTTCTATTTTCTGTGTATGATTGAAGCCACTGCAATAGTTTTCCCGTATACCCATACCCATGCAGCTTTTGATTCAAGATTTCGTGAGGTACCAAGTCAAATGCCTTACTGAAATCACTATAGATGACTTCAGTTTGATGACCGGCGTCCACAGATTTTTGAATAATCTCTGTAAACTCCACCAAATTGGTGCACGTAGACCTGGACTTAATAAACCCATGTTGGGCATCACTTATCAGAGGCTTAAAATGTGCGATCATTTGAGGAAGGATAAGGCTTTCAAATACTTTGGCGAAAATTGTGAGTAACGAGATTGGCCGGTAATTTAGAACATTATTTTTATCATTACTCTTGTAGATAGGAACTATTTTAGCTATTTTCCATTGTGTTGGGAATATTCCATCTTGCAGAGATTTTTTAAATATTAAAAATAATGGCTCAGATAAGCTTTCCGCACATTTTTTAATAAATTGTGGTGGAATATCATCTGACCCTGATCCTTTACGATAGTCCAGATTATTAAGTGCTTTAATTATTTCTTCCCTGTAGATCTTTATGCCAGAAATTGTATTAAATGCTTTCGTTGGTGCCTTTTTGAAATATTTGCCACTGATATTTTGCGGAGATGAGTAAATACTGGAAAAGTATTTCGCAAATAAATTTGAAATATCCTTTCCGCCAATTGCATTATTTACTCCATCAGTCATTTCATTAGGGAATGAACTGTTGTTTTGACGCTTGCTTTTTGTATAAGACCAAAAATATTTGGGGTTTAGAGCAATATTATTTTCAACCTTATTAATATAAGATTTGTAGTTTTCACTTGCTAGTAATTCACAGCGCTCATTTATTATGTCTAAGGAGATCTCATCCATAGGGTTTTTATACTTCTTAAATCGAAGATCTAGTTTTTTCCGCTCTCTTAGTAACCCCTTGAGATTGTGGCTAAACCAAATAGGATATTTATAATTTTTTGGCTTATATTTTGGAACAAACTCTTGTATACATGAATTTAATACTTCATAAAAAATTTTAACTATTTCATCAACTGTAAGGTGATAAGATAAAATAACTTTCCATTTTATAGTCAAAAGATGATCATTAATAAGGTCATAATCACTTTTAAAGAAATTGTATCTTTCAGTTGTAATTGAATTACTTTTTAACATTTTAACCCTGAAATCCATAAAAGTTGCGATAATGGGAGGATGAAGCTTATCAATATTAACAAGGGATGATACAGCAGCTGTTACAGAACAATCGTGAATGTTAGTGAAAACTAGGTCTAAAACTTGGCTTGACGTGTTTTTAATGCTATTACATTGTATAAGATCGTTTAAATTGGCGAAATCTATAAGCGTACTACTCAAAGTTGACACCCCTAGACAAGAATATTTTTGGGAATCACTATCAAGAGACCACTCAATACATCCAAGATTAAAGTCACCCAAAATACAGGTACTATAACTATGCAATTCAGATACACGATTACAGTTATTTACGAATTTTTTTAACATATTTATTCTAACAGGTGGAGGCAAATATACACCACACAAGGCCAAACTATACATTTTGTTTGAAATTTTAAATTGTATTGTGATCCACAAATCTTCGCATTCGCTCTCCCAACTGTACATGCGACTGCAATCAATTTTTTTAGAGACAGCTATAAGTACTCCACCTCCTTCCTGTTTATGTTGGAAACTTGATAACTTTCTGTCTCTCCTAAATACGACGTACCTATTGTCAAACAATTCGGAATTTAGTATGTTATCATTGAGCCATGTTTCAGTGAGAACAATAATGTCATAAGTATTACAGCATATGTTAGTGTAAAAGGTATGGGTTTTGGTTCTCAATCCACGTACATTTTGATAATATATGTTTAGATAGGAGAATGTTATAGTCTTAACATTGAAACATGTTTGGAGTGACAGCTGATTACAGTGTCGTACTTTTAAGAAAATCAATATCCTTGACCAGCTTACACTCAGAAAAGTCAGTTTTACGCATAAAAATTCGACCGCTCTTAACCCATACGTGTTTGTATCCTTTTTCTCTCGCAACAGTCCTAGCGGCAGCATGAAGGTGCTTGTTTGCAGCTGACAAGTGCTCACTTACGAATACGGGCTTTTTTTCTCCTGCAATTCCCATATGGCACGTGTTAAGTTTATTATTAGGATTGGTTTTATTGTACTTTATGACAGACGATAAAATCATATCCCTAGTTTTCGGAGAGTCCAGTTGTAGAATAATAGAACGGGGTCTTGAATTATGGGGGTCTAGTTTTGCTATTCGTGTACAATGTAAAATATGATCTCTTTTTAAATTACAATTTACGGCGCTAGTCAAATTTTGAATCAAAGTATCGAGATTTTCATTTCTACTTTCTGGTACACATTGTATTTCTAAGTTGTTTGCTCTATTATGTTGCTCAATATTATTAATCTTGTTTGTAAGAGTCTTCAAATTTAAAGTTAAGTTTATGTTTTCATCTTGTAATTTTTTGATCGTTTCTGAGGTAGTATCAACCTTCTTTCGAATATCTTCGTATTGACAGTTCAAGAATTGCATAGAGTCTTTTATTTCTATTATTTCCTCTTTAATAGACCGAAACTCTTGAGTAATCATATTAGCAAAATTTTTATTAATTTCGGATGATAGGTTTTGCAATTCAAGCTTAACTACCTCGCTTATAGTATCCTTAATACAAGCAAGTGAGACGGTATCACTGGAGGATTGTGGAGGAGATGACATTGCCTGTCTCTTTGTGGACCGTTTGACAGCTACACTTTGCTTTAAATTTGTGGTTTTGTTGCGCGTACTGAGCCGTACCGGTGTATCATCACTTTGACCAATTCTTTGCTTAGTGATCACGCATGATGGACATTTCCAAGGATGATCATTGTCATTGCCAGTATTAATGTTTAGACAGTTAAGATGATAACGCACTTTGCATATGCTACATTGTAAGAACGCCTCGCCCTCTATTGGCATGTTACAACAGCCCCATGTGAAGATTTCGCTTGCTTCTTCTTTCGACATATTTATAATATTTAGCCAAGCTTTTAAATCTTCTTAAAAAAAATATTTATTTTTATGTGGGATCGAACTCGGGTTCGTTCGTTTGTTCGACTGTTAAATCAGAGTGCAGGCTTCTGCGCTACAATCAACTTAACGAATATGTTCAAAATACTGTATATTTTCTAGCGTGCTGCATTTTATAAACAAAGAGATCGGTATTCATTGTATTATTTTAATAAACTCCTTTTTAAAAAATGTTGTAAAGTTTTGTTTTAAGCACTCCCGCACTAGAAACTTTAATATTGCTATAGTCAAAATAAGTCAATCACTTTCATTTATTTATTTTTTTCTTTACACAGACGGTAGATACGTACTAACGTTAATGGTTTTTGATAGTTTTTGTATTTATTCCTAATTTTTTGAACAAATTAAAATGTAACTCGATAATAAATCACTTTAGTTGCGATTGTAACTTAGTTACGGAGAAAATAGCACAGTTTTAAAGTTGTTTGCGAAATTATTATGAGGACGTACACTTAACACATCTTTCTCTCACTAGTGTCACACAGACAATCATAATTATTTATTTAATTATTATATTTTGTTTAAATGAAAATAGCATTCTAATTAGATCTCATTCTCAAACATGTTATAAAATTTTTTGAGAAAAATATAAATAAATCATATCAAGACACGGTGAAATTAATTTATCATAAGAAATTAATTTATGTATTAAATATATAATTTTTTCCACATCAGGCAATATTATCCCTCGCGCCGGATGTGAACCCGCTATACAAGTCAGGTGGCGACACGTTACTGCGTCCTGTCTCGCGCGGGACTCAAACCTACGACACTGATAAGAGCGTGTGGCCGCTTAACCAGCCTGTACCTAAACTGGAGGCTTTAGCTCAGGTAAGAGAGAAGTTGATCATTTTTTTTATAAATACTTTAGTTGTTCGCTAACTTCAGCTACTTATAAGAAATAAAATGTTTTAACTAAAATTGTATTAAGTAGAAACTCACTATTATATCCTTTTCTATTTATTGTTTTTTTTAGTTTATCTCACATAGCAGGATAGAGTAGAGTGAATCTGGGAACCTGGTGTTAAGACACTTCCGTTCCCCATTTATCATCAAATTCTTGAAATATTGCGTGTTGAGCGGCGGTACACAACGCCGCGCTTTCCCGAAGCGGTCAGGGTTTCCGGCCAGATTAATGCAAAACCGCATGTAAAACCTAGTCGGTAATGACGTCCTATTACATTACAGTGCGCAGGCGAGGTGACGTACGCGTGCGACGTGTCGGGGGGAGCGCGCGCGGTGCACGTCGCGTTCGTGCTCTCTACTATATGTAAAGGAGATATTAATAAATTCGACGCAGAACAAGCTCTGGTAACTTGAATAAATATATTTATTTAAATAAAAGAGCAATAATACAATTAAGATTTTAAAATTAAAAAAATTAAATCATCTTCAAGCTAGGTATATTCCGCACACAGCAGGAAACCTAGTGTTCCGTTCCCCACTTTCTGCCGAACTCTGGAGGCATTGCGTGCTGAGTGGCAGAACTCAACGCCGCGCTTTGCCTCGGCATTAAGACATTGCGTTTTGAGTAGCGGAATTAAGCGCTGTATTTTTTTTGTCAGAAAATAATTCATCATCATCATCATTCTTTGAGTAATAATCAAACTTACATTCAGTATTCTTGTTAACATGCCGATATCCCAGTGCGCCAGCATCCATGCTCCCCTACAATCTTATTTTTGTATAAAACAGTTTTCCTATCGTCATAATTTTCAAAATTTACATTTATATGATAAAAAATAAACGTTACAATTTAAAAAACTCAATTTTTTATGATATTAATGAACCATCAAACGAAATACACAGAATTTTAATTAATATTGCAGAAGCATTAAAGAAAACTAAGAACAAAATTGAATCAATAGTTCGAGCGTCACATTTTTAAAACTAGCTTAAATTTTCTTCTAATTCCAGAAACTTCCAGGTGTAGTAGCATTCTTTACAGCGAAAGATATACCTGGTACTAATAATTTCACTCCCAAAGATGTTCCATGGCAGACTGATGAAGAAGAAATTCTTGCTAGCAAAAGAATTTCTTATTATGGACAACCTATTGGTTTAATAGCAGCAAGAACCAGAAAACTTGCTTTAGAAGCTGCCCAAATGGTAAAAGTTACATACAAAAGGGATAAGGCGAAACCAGTAATGAGTGTGAAGGAGGCCTTGGCTGCGCCTGATAAAGAGAAGAGAGTGAGTTTGTTTTATTTTAATTAAATATCTATAGTATATTTTATGGCACAGATTATTTTTTGGTTTTTCTTGTATGTTGGTATAATTGTTTAGTAAGTTTCATTACTAATCTCCTAAGAGGTTGTAAATTAGAGTTGGTTATGAAGGACAGATATTATTTCACACATGTAAGCTTACAATAAATGAAATAATGAAAAATAAAAATAAATTATTTACATATTTAATATTTATATTTTAGTGTACTGTAGCTCCTCTGGTGTTGCACGGGGTCGTGGGCGGCGGTGATCACCATCAGGTGACCCGAACGCTCGTTTGCCTTGTCCCTTTTCCATAAAAAAAAATAGTATATTATCATTGGCTTTATCATAGATTCTTAGATTGATTTGTTATAAAGATAAATTGGTTGTGGTGGGTATATTGCATACAAACTTGCCTGTATGACTTTTATTTCACTATCCAAATTATGTTCACCTACAACGTCTCACATAAATTAGACTTGTTTCAATTTGTAAAGTTTTTTCAATACTTTTTATTAAATGATGTGTCTTTTTTATTTTCAGATACGTCAAGACATATCAGTGAAGGCAACTGACAGAGGAACTGACATTCAGCACACAATCAAAGGCACGTACTTCGTCCCGGAACAGTACCACTTTACTATGGAGACGCAAAGCTGCTCCGTATCCCCGGAGGGTATGGGGGGTGTGAAAGTAAGAGCTGCTACACAGTGGATGGATCTGGTGCAAGTTGCCATCGCCAGGACCCTTAATTTACCAGTAAATTGGTAAGTAACGAAAATGGAAACTAACAAGAAGATTATATACAAATTATAATAAAGGTATTTCGTCTAGTGGTACAGTGCATGGACTCGGACTAAAATCTCAATGGTTGTGGATTCGAGTCTCACTCAAGAAAATAAATCATTTACATTAGGTTCCTTCGTGTTAGTGTCTTACATTAGATTCCTTCTGACTGAATAGTCATAGCTATATGCGAGGTGCGTCATGGAGCAAAAAAAGAAGAGAAGAAAAAGATATATTTAATTTCCAGTGTAGAAGTAGAAGTGGACCGTGTAGGCGGTGCGTATGGCGGTAAAGCGTCACGCTCGTCGCTGGTGGCGTGCGCGTGCGCACTGGTAGCGCACAAGCTGCAACGACACGCGTCTCTGGTTATGCCGTTGACTGACAATATGAACGCTATTGGGAAACGACAGGCCTGTTACGTGGAATATGAGGTAATATATATATTTTAATATTTTATTCTAATAAATTTATAGAATTCCGCCTTTACCATTAAAAGCAAAGAGATCTCAGTATTGAGATATCCTGAATGTCACTTAATGATGTGTGTTAAGAGAAACGTAAAAATTTATGGTATTTTTTATTTATTTATGTCTTTTATATGATCATAACATTTCAACTTCACATATCGTTGCGATAAGTTTAGCCATATAACACGTTTAACCTCTTACAAGGGGCCAAAAGTAAGCAAAGGGTTTTTTTTAGTTTCATGCTGTATCCCGCACAAAGCAGGTAGGGTAGGCAGAGGGAATCCCGGAACCTAGTGTTAAGACACTCCGTTCTATCGTGTAAATATAAGCTGTAACGTTACAGTAGGTAACTATACATATATAAGGACTGTATGTATCTTAGATGAGGACAATAATGAATGATATATTTCGTTTTTTATATATTCTATGAAAGCATGTTTTCTTTACTTCGTCCTGACATTACATTACGTTTAAGAAACTTTTGTTCATTGTCAACAGTTAGGTGTAAATGAAGGAGGTGAAATACAGTATGCAGACGTGTCATATTACTGCGATTGTGGCATTGCGTACAGTGACACGTCTGCTGGTGACATCGTCAGTACACTATCACTGTACTACGACGCTGCTCGCTGGAGTGTTGCTGGGTACAGTGTGCTCACTGATAAGGCTAGCAATACTTGGTGTAGGGCGCCTGGTAAGGATATCTTTATAATTGATGCTATTTTTATTTTTATCAATATTTAAGTTCGTAGTACAATTTTTACCAATCTTTAAGCTAACATAATCTTTTCAACTTCTAACCCAGCTAACCTGTCCAGAATTCATGTTTTTATTATCATGAAAATAAATGTTACATACTTATATGGAAATATTTATTTAGTGTAAAAATGTAATTTTGGTCATGATGACGGGACAATTTAATTAAATCAATATTTTTTAAAACATTTCAGCATATTTTTTATTTTATAAGTTATTTTTATTGTCAAAGGCAACATTTTATTTCCTTTTTCGTTATTCGAGCCGAATGAAAGCTGTGGCAGTGCTTGCATCCGCTCTTTAGATTTATTTAATTGACATTATAACTTTTATAGGGTTATGTTGATTTCCTCGCCTCGCCTCGCGCCTCGTACCCTCTGACTTGCGTCCAAAAACTGACACAATGCTAAGCGACAGCGAGGTGAGGCGAAGAGAGAACGAGGAGACATAGTCGCGCCGTCCTCACTCTCATACTCGCGTTGCCTCGTGTCGCCTCGTGGAAGGTGTAAACCGCTTTAAATTTAAATAAAACAATATTTCAGCTACAACAGAAGCTACAGCAATAGCTGAACACATAATCAGACGTATATCACACATAACACAAAAAGATCCACACGACATACGCAAATTAAATATGGACAAAAACCACGCTACTTTAATGGAAATGGTGGAAACATTCAAAATGGACACAGATTACGATGAAAGGCTGAATCAGATAAAAGAATTTAACAGAAACAACGCTTGGAAGAAAAAATCTTTGGAATTAACAGTAATGTGTTTCCCCATGTCGTACTTTGGGAACTTCCCAGTTACAGTGTCAATTTACCATGGGGACGGTACAGTAGTTATTTCCCATGGTGGTATAGAAATGGGTCAGGGTATTAATACTAAGGTAGCTCAAGTTTGTGCGTATACTCTGAAAATCCCATTGGATATGGTGAAAGTTAAAGGGGCTGATTCTTTTGTGTCCCCAAATTCTATGGCGTCTGCTGGTAGTATTACAAGCGAGTGTGTTGCATTTGCTACTGTTAAAGCTTGTAATGAGCTTTTGCAAAGAATGGAGGAAGTTAAGAAAGATATGGATGAACCTACTTGGTTGGATGTTGTTGGGAAGGCGTTTGATGCTGGTGAGTTTGTTATTTTTGACGTAAGTTTTCTTAATTCAATCCTCCATTTCTCAAGTCTCAAAAGTTTTTAAACCAGTTTGATAGCTGTTTTTCGGTGGGGGATAATCGATAAACTATACTTTGGCACTAGACCAAATAAGTAATGGTGATTAGTATATTATTAAGAAAAAACATAATAGACGTGTGACTGTAAACACAATGGCTGACACCTTGTCTTTATTTAGAATGACAGTTGTGTACATATAAGGACTTAAATATATTTTAGGGATAAACCTCCAGACAAGCTCCACAACATCAGACAAAGACAAGTTGACTAGCTACACGGTGTACGGCGCGTGCTCCATTGAGGTGACTCTGGACGTACTCACCGGGGAGCACGTGCTCGAGCGGGTCGACCTACTAGAAGATACCGGGAGAAGTCTTAATCCTGATCTGGATGTTGGACAGGTACTAAGAGTTGTTTGTAAGCTTGTGACTAATTCTAAGTGCGGGGGGTGACTTAGACCACAGATCCAGAGGGCTATATCGAAATAATTAACGGTATCATATTGCTTAAAGCTTTCTTCGATAAATTAATTATCCAACACATAAAATACATAGACATAAGTACTTCCCGAAATTAGCGCGTTCTAACATTGTTTTTGGTAAGTTCTTAGTACCTACTGAATACGACATCCAGTGCTAAAAGCTAAAAAAAGTTAACTGAAACTGGTGAAAGGCTATATTACGTAAATCCTATCAATGAAACGTGACGTTAAATAAAAAATATTCCAGATCGAGGGGGCTTTCACAATGGGCCTTGGTCTCTGGACAACAGAACACCTTATTTATAATAGCAGTGGAAAGTTACTCACAGACCGCACGTGGACGTACAAGCCGCCGGGAGCTTGTGATGTCGCTAGAGACTTCAGAGTTAACTTTAGGAGGAATTCTGTTAATCAATATGGCGTTTTGAGGTCTAAAGGTAATTTGAATTTAGAAGAATGTTTGTGTATTTATTTATATTATAGTTTTTTTGTCACGCTGTATCCCGCATCTATCTTATCATATGCATGACAAGCAGGCATATGACAGGTGATAGGAACCTGGAAACCTAGCGTCAAGACACTCCATTCCCGTTAAGGCACTTCCGTTCCTCACTTTCCGCCGAATTCTGGAGGCATTGCATATTGATAAATATTTCCATACGAAAGAAGGATACATCAATCGAGAAAAAAAAAACCTTAGAAGTTGGTTCATAATATTTATGTAGACATAATTATATTTAAACATTCCTTACAGCTACAGGAGAACCAGCTCTGGTACTAGCAGTATGCGTAACACATGCGTTACACAACGCCGTGCTCGCCGCGCGGACCCACTATGGACATGACGACAAGGAATGGTTGAATATAGGTATGTACTATTTACTAGTTTTAGCGTCACGCTGTGTCCCTTACACGGCAGGATAAGCAGAGGGAACCTGGGAATCATATTCATATATTGGGAAAAATATTTCCTCTTAATAGGTATCGATCCTACAACCGTAGCGTATACTGTTACTCTTTGTGCCGCTGAACCACTATGGCATCAAAAAGTAGATACTAGATACCTATATACCTATACTCAATTAATATTTTATTATATTCCAGATACACCGTACACCGTGGAAAATATTATTAAAGCGATTTCACCTAATATAGAAAGTTATAAGCTAAAATGATTTTATTTAATAATAAAAAGAAATAACAGTGAAACTAATAATGTTGCAATTATTATTTAAAATATATTAATTATAGTATAGAAGACGTGGCGTTGCACGCTGTGGCGCTGTAGCACAAGCGTGTGACTGTAAGCGCGACGGTCAAGTATTGATTCTATTCTCACTCGATGAATTAATTACTTAATATTGAAATTTCCTTGTTCTGGTAACAAGGCGAAAGTTCAGCCACCAAACATGTAATGTTTCGATAATTCGGTGGTACAATGGCGCCTGAAAAACGGAGTGTCTGACACTAAGTTTCCTAGCCTGCTATATGCGGGATACAGCTTGAAGCTAAAAAAATAATATACGAGTATAAGAGCGTGGTTCTTCTACTTACTAATTAAGTAATATGTATTTTAGCGGTAAGACTTACCTTTTTTTTTAATCGGACGATCAGTATAAATATACCTACCTAAATAGCTCTAATCTTATTTCTAAATCAATATAAATAAACGTTAATATTATATTTGTTTTATTTGTTTAATATTATTTACTAGGTAAACGAGTGATGTAAACGCAACAGTAAAACGAAAAAATTAAATTTTACTATTTCTATTACCTCGCTCTGGCAACGAGGCAAGCACGGCTCAACACGCAATGCTATGAGAATTCGGCGAAAAATTGTGAAGGGAAGTTGTCTTAATGGGAAGGGATTATCTTAGCACTAGGTTCCCTTTGCCTAACCTACTATACGGGATACAGAGAGTAGAAAAAAATATTGATATAAAAAACTTATACAGTGGAAGTGTCCGTACCACATTAAATGGAACAATTTTAATTACTCAATAAAAGCCTAGTACAATTAATTTCTTTTTTCCAAAAATAAAAAGGTTTTTTTTAAAATTTAAGCCTACGAATACCGTTCTAGCAAATGTTTATATTAGAAGCACTTTAATTACTCTGATCTCGATAGTGAAGAACAGAGTGACTAAAGTCTACTTCTACCAATTACTCTGTGCTTTACCGATATTAAATAGAATACATTAATAAAAAGTACAGTTTATAAATTTAACCATTACTGTACAAGAAATAAAACACAATATATATTTCTAATTACATTTAACAAATCATTATTATTGTTTTAACACAATTTATATACAGAAATAATGCCATTCCCACATCTGCTTAAACCACAACCAGAGTATATTATTATAAAATTAATTTTATCATTATAATTCTTACAAAACTTGACAATTGTCATCGTTGTTGATATAGTTGTTGTTGACGATGATGATAATGTTGTTGATGGCAATGATGATATTGTTGACAGTATTTCTTATTTATATAATTCTATTGTAGGTGTGTATAATATGTATGTGACAAATATTTAATTTTCAAATATATCAATATTCTATTGGAACATATAGTTAAAACTATTAAAAGGAGACATTTTTATTATAAAATATTCTTCATAAAATGGCAGATGTAGAGAAGGCATTATAATTTACTGTTTTTTTTATTCCATTCCTGGAGGCAAAGGCTCTAATGGGTTCGGCGTGTAGCTTTCCTGTAATTAAAGTGAAAATAAAATTAATAAATATGCATGTAATGTTCATAATGGTCATGTTTTTTTTTGTCAGCTTTATGCTGTATCTCGCATGTAACAGGGAAGGCAGAGAGCCTTGTGTTAAAAGACGCTGCTCCCCACTTTCCGTAGGTAATGCGTGTTGGTGAAACTCAACGTCGCGCTTTGCCTCGATCCTAGAGATTTTTCATTTCCTACAATGGGAATCCAGTCGCATTTAATGTCATGTGCCTCTGCGTCAAGTTCGTTGAGGCATTAAATTCCGTCACTTAACACGCGATGCCTCCAGATTTCGGCGGAAAGTAAGGTACGGAGTGTCTTAACACTAGGTTCCTTCCGTCTACTCTGCTGTGTGCGGAATACAGTCTGAAACTTAAAAAAAATACATGCAATACCTTAAAAATGATCCTGCCATACACGGTATATCCTAGATGGATACCACCATGGGTGACCAATGAATCACCCACTACACTCCCATGCTGGAATGACCATGGGAGTGTAGTGTTCTTATTATATTTTGTGGATATTTAATAAAATACGGTACCGTTTATAAACTTTTGATACCGACGCGAAGCAAAGCGTGTAGACTTGGCTAACATGCTGGATCAGCTATATATGTGTCCCTACAACTAGTCACTAACCTGCGGACACAGGGCATTGAGGTGCGGGGGCAGGGCAGCGCGGGCGCGCGCTGGTAGTGCGGAGAGCACGGGCACTGCGCGGGTGCCTATTCTCTCCGCGCACTTCACCCAGCCCTCCCACGCCACTTTGTGTGACCACACCTGAGAGTGAAATGTGAAACGATATTTAAGTAAATTATATAATTACTGTAAACGCGATGGTAGTTGGTACGATCTCCATTTGAGACAACAATTTAATTATTTTTATATTTTCAGTCTTTTTCTTTACATTTTCTTTTGTTTCTCTTATGATTCTCTCATTCTGGTAGAACGACGAAACGCGGCGTTGAGTTACGTAACAAAAAATTCAAAATCTGAAAAATTGGAAAGAGGGAGCAAAATAAGTAATGCATTGTCCTTATATTTGTCTCTCTTGTTCTCTCTGTCTACCCTGCTATGTCCGTGATACAGGGCAAAACAAAAAAGTTATTTCTAACAAACCTCCTTCTCAATGAGCATTTGCAATACATTTAGTGCTAGGCCAGCCATCCCCGGATACAAAGTTAAGGCCTGGAGCACTGTCCTCATCATGAGCACCGGGATCTCCTTCTCTTCGGCTAAACGGTGGAGAACTGCTGATAGGACCTGGGGCAAGATTTTAAAAAAACTTTTTTATAGACTGATGCACAGGACAGTTGACCATTCTGACAACTTCAAGATGGCCATAACTTGTCGACCCCACTGTAATTCACTCAGTTTTTTTTGTGACACTGAGATATAACTATGTATTGGTAAATTATTGAGTTTAAAAATAATAATACAAAAGTATTTAGCTGACTTGGTTGGACGCTGGTTATTCTAAAAAGTTGTATTAAATTATTATATTTATTATTGTATTAAATTATTAGATATTAAGAGACATTACATGCAATTTTTTATTTCGAATATTTTTTTTTGTTTTTCGATTCTTAGATTAATTGCAATATTTTCCGTTCATTTCCCCGTTGAAAACCACAGTAACTAATAATAATTTAATTAACCATATACATTTGAAACAAATTAATTGTCATATTGCAGTATGACAATATTTGACTGTATATTTGTAGAAGGGAGATGGTTGTGGGCTCAATCCCCACTCGAAAACTATAAAAGTCAACACAAGAACAAACAATATTTAATAGAATTACTTACATCTTGTGTATAAGTTTGTTTTTCAGCGAAACATATAGCAGTGGCTTTAATAATGTACTTGAGATCTGCTTTACTCGGGTCGATCAAATGGAGGGCCACTAATAGTTCTTCTGGTGAAACTAAAATTTAAAAATATAAAGTATTTTATTAAAATGCTATAAACAATCGCAATTTTAATATAATATTTCGATTTTATAGGCATTAATAAGAAATGTATCTAAAAATATGATTTTTGTAAAATACCATAATCATAATTATATAATTAAAACTAGTAACAATTCTTTTAAAATTTATAAATATTACATTTATTACATAATATTACCTATAGGTTCTTTTGCATAAATCAGTATAGGCACAAATTAAATAATATATTATTTTACTTACACGTAATTTCTGTAATACAAGTAATTAAATAGTTTTATTCAAAATCAACTCAAATCAACTTATTTATTTATTACTGGGCCTACCAACTATTGATACAATTAATGTATGCAAAATAAAATAATAATAATAGCCAGTCGTGACGTAGGGCGTACGACAACAAATGCGACACGTGGGTTTTTTTGATTTCCATACGAAAAAATGAAATATTTACTATTTATATTCTTCTATTTCATTCTCGCACTGGTAACGAGGCAATGCACGGCGTTGAGTTCTGCTACTCAACGCCTCCTCAATTCTGCGGAAAGTGGGTAACGAGTGTCGTGATTAAGAGTATCTTAATATAGGGTTCCCAGATTCCTTCCGCCTAATAATTTAATATAATTTTATTCACCTGGCAATTGTTCATTATTAGGGTTTTGCAGCCCAAGTAGTTTGTTGAATACTTCCTTTACCACTACTGGATTGAGTTTTATCAGTTTGGGTAGAGCAGCTAAAATCTGAAATGGATAATAGAACAAGATTAATTATCAAGTTATTATATTTTAAATGAATTTTTTTTAAGCGGATTAATCGCGTAAAATTATGATTATATATTACATTTTTGGAAACCCGACGTTTTGAACACTTGGAGTAGTCGGTCGTCGGTTTTCGTCTTTTTTGGGAACTATATTTCTTGTGTTATAAATAACAAATATAAAAGCTTCAAATAATATCACAATCCGAATGTGATTAGTAAAAACCATATACTTAAATAACTTAAAATATAATAAACCCACCTCTTTTTTAGACAATCCATTGAGAACAGGTATAAGGAAGCGCACATCAGACACGCGCGTTGCGTATAATTCACGTACACGACCCACCAACCACTCGCTGGGGGCCGCTGTGAAAAAAAATTACTATTATAATCATCATAGTATTCATAATCATTATCATTATTATCATCATGAACCATTGTCATTTTAAATTATTATCATTATCAATGCACATTCATAACAGCGATTCAAAATAGAATATACGATAGAAACAACGACAATAGAAATAAATTTTATTTATTTCAAATAAAAAATTGTAAAAGACGTTTTAGATGATTTTTCCACTCACCTTTATCAGTAAGTATGTGCACAACGCGGGTGAGCAAGGTCTCCGCGCCTCGCGGACACTCTTCCAGCAGGGCTGCGAGAGTCGGCGAGGCTCCCTCCACGCCGGGGGCCTGCAGGGAGGCCACGCGACGCAGGGGGCCCTCTAGCTGTCGGAGCACGCAGCGTTTAGCGTCGGCGCCCGCGTTGCCGTATACGCGTGCTATTTCCATTATTATTTCTGGAAAAGAATTAATTTCATGAGAGACAGACAGAAATAGAGACTAAGACATTTAATTATTTGCTCACTTTATTATAATCGATTAAACTATCGTAAGTGACCTGCCTATATATTTATCAATCGTGTCTATAAGAATGTTTTTATAGTCAAAAAATCCAATAAATATAATAAATATACTTGATAGACATTAATGGTACATATTCATCAGAAATTTATTTAAAAAGATAGTTTGTAATCATGAAGTTGAAAACTTACAAAAAATATATCAATAAAAAAATAACTCTGCCAGTAAAAAAACAGTACAACAAAAAAGTGGAACCTACACCTACCTTCCTTCTCAACAAACAACATCATGACTAAATTCAAGCACAGTTTATACAGTTCCTCGGTCCAAGTTCTTGCTACTGGTCGGTTTCCGTACAACTCTTGGGGCGGAGTATTAAGAGATATGAAGCCTAAGTAGAGGAGAGCATGTTTCTCTATCACTTTCTTTGTAGCTTCTGTGCTTTCGGTAAATATTTTGATAGTTGATTTGAGAGCAGTTTCTCTTATTTCTTCATTTTCACTCACTGCAAAACATTTAACTTTTATTTTCATAAAATTATTTTATTGTATGAATAGAAAGGACCAGCCTTAATAAAAAAAAATCAAATCAGCTTCACGCTGTATCCCTCACACAGCAGGGTGAGCAGAGAGAACATTCCGACACTCCCACTTAGTAGAGGACAGTGAGGAAACCACAAACAGCCGACTTTAAAGTCACACTTTGTGCTCCTGCGTTACAACTTGCCTCAATATATGGGTTAATCAGGACCTCGTCTATTTTAAAAATCTTCCCTATCTTAACAATGTATGCCATAATTTGTTGATACTTATAAGAGTCTTTTCTTTCAGCTTCACACTGTATCCAGCACTTATTAGGGTAGGCAGAGAGAACCTGGGAACCTAATGAGAAGACACTCCATCCTCATTAAGCACTTCCGTTTCCCATTTTACCATTGACCATATACAATAACCAATAAACTGAAAATACTCACAAACATGATACACAACAGCCGAAACATATTTATGAGATCTCGGTGGCCTCAACAGACACAACTCTTCCAACACTTCCAACGCTAAAAATGGTGATTTCTCCTCCATTATCAAATGTTTCAAATAATCTACCGCTTCTTCCGTAACTACCGGACTTTCCAAATATATCTTCCTAAGTAGTGTGTCCTTACTGCTTTCCGTTATGGGGTCTCCTCTTTCGGAAATTTGTGTTATTAGGGCACACAATAATTGATTATAATTTTCATCATGTTTATCATTTAGTTTACTTATGGCTGGATGTATATTAAAACCTTGCATATATGCATATTCTTCATACAACCAAGATAATGCCAAATCAATTCTTGATAAAGGATCGCTTAATATATAATTCAAAACTAATTCTCTTATATCTGGTGAATAGCTTGATGCGAAAATAGTTATAAATTTAGATCTTATTTGTGCCGCTCCACCTATAGTGCTTTCTTTTTCGGCATTCAAAATTCTTTCCACAGCTTGAAGCATTAATTTCTCTTTAATTTCTTTCGGCAACGGCCGCGTTATTTCTTGTAATTTAAGCAATTTGACTTTTTGTTTTAATTTTGGGACGGGCGGAGGTGGTATCGATTTTTCCTTTTCTTTTGTCTTTTTTTCCTCTTCCTTCAAATGCTCTTGTCTTGTTTCTTCCATTAGTTTGGACACAGCATTTTCTATTTGTTTATCTGCTTTAGTAGATTCTTGTAATTTGGCTACTGCATTTTTTAATGTTAATTTTTCATCGTCATCTCGTAACAATGGTATTTTAGCTCCATAGTTACTTAGCGGATTTATTATAGGCATGGGTGGTTCATCTCTTATTAGTGCTAGCATCATTCTAGCCAAATTTCGTTTCTGAGTTTTTGTACCAGAATTTGGTATAGGCTTGTAGGTATTTATGAAATTACTTGGCATTTCTGTAGGTAAGTTATTAAGAAGAGTCGTAGTAACAAGACTCACGACATTTTCGACATTATTTAGTCCATCGAATATAGAATCGTCTGTTGCATTAGCTTTAGTGACAATTTGGCTATTATCATCCTCAAAATTGAAATCACTTCTACTGTTGCTATTACTGTTGCTATCACTAGTACTTTGCGGTGAGTCGATTCTAATTCTTTTAGCTGGAGTGTCGCCATTTTTAATTTCTCCTAAACGTTTGTTTCTTCTTTCTTTAGGAATGGCTTTATTAATTTCTTGGGGGGTCATGCCAATGTCTAATAATAACTGAGTCAATTGAGGCATCATTTCTATAGAAGAAGGATGTTTGACCAAAATCAAAATTTGCATTTTCAAGTGTTTACGTACTGAATTCACTTGAGATTGGGATAAAGTTGGGGGCAAAGTGGTGTGAAGGTCACCTAATGCTTGGACTACACTAGGTAGGTATTTAGGTCTTAGTTTGGCAACTAGACATAATGTGGTCATACAAGCCATTAGGTTTACACTTGAAATATGCTGAGAGTTGTGAAATTTGAGTAACAGTTTGAAAATATGACTGAAATTAAGAAAAAAATGAGGATTATTTATCAAATTATTGTAGACTAGCGGACGCGCGCAGCTTCGCCTGCTTATTTGTACCCTTAGGGGTGAATTATAATAGACCATAAAACACGTGTTCAATGAAATGTCTAAATTTCAAATTTTATAAAAATTGGTGCCCATTTAAAAAAAAAACTATACAAACTTTCAACGTCTTATTTGCACCCTTAGGAGGAAAATTCTAGAAAACGATGAAACACATGTTCAATTAAATACTTTTAAAAATCTAAATTTCAAATTTTATAAAAATCGCTGCCGATTTAATTTTTTTTCCATACAAACTTTCAACCCCTGTTTCGCCCCTTTATGGTTAAAATTTTTCAAAATCCCTTCTTAGTGGATGTCCACATTATAAAAGTAAACATCTGCCCAAATTCCACGTTTCTACGCACAGCGGTTACGGCTGTGCGTGCGTCTTACCTCAGTCAGTGAGGACAAGTCCTTTTATATACGAGTATATAGATGTTGTTTATAACAGTTTAAGATTTTTCTTTCTCTTCAACAGTAATCAATAAATATTGATATAATTAAAATAAAATAAATCAGCTTCACCCTGTATCTCGCACACAGCAGGGTAGACGGAGGAACCTAGTGCCACTCCACTCCCCACTTTCTGCCGAATTCCGGAGGCATTGCTTGTTGAGTGGCAGAACTCAACACCGCGCTTCTCCTCGACACCAGAGCGAAGAAATGGAAATATAAACGCTTCCGCGAGCGGGGATCGAACCCACAACCGTCGCGTTACAGTCACACCCTTGTGGCGCTTTTTTTTAAAAAGTATCAATTTATTGATTGATGGTCAACTAAACTTACTCAGATTCGTCGTCCACAGCTTTTCTATTTAAAAAGGGTAAATTATTAGGTATGTTCTCCATACTGAACTCTTCTCCAGTTTCTTCGCCAGAGTTGGAGCTTTGTAGTAGGACTACTTCTTCAAGGAACTTGATGGAGTGGGTCCTTATACCTTCGTTGTCATTGTCTATCATATTCAATATCAGTAACTGAAAATTTTTAAATTGTGATTTTTAATTTTAATTGTTAAAAATATGGAATATTTATTTACATTTACTATTTTACTTTGCTCTGCTTTCAAGGCAAAGCGCGGCGTTGAGTTCCGCCACTCAACACACAAAGTTTTCAAAATTTGGCGAAAAGTGGGGAAGGAAGTGTCTTAACACCAGGTTCACTCTGCCTACCCTGTTATGTATGGGATACAGTGTGAAGCTGATATTGGTATATTTAAAAATGTTTTAAATATGTCAATATCACCTTTATGCTGTATCCCATACATATGTTATTAGCATGTGCATTGTGCAGGTTCAAATCCCACTATTCAAATTTAACATTTCCTAAAGAAATATTTTTCCATCTTAAGTGTGGACACTACATATAAACATAAGATTTATATTTGTTTCTTTCTTTTTTTTTTCAATTATTGAGTGTATTGATTGAATATATTCTTTGCTTCATATTCTCTATTCAAATTCAAAACATTGTTTGTTAAGTGGCAGGACAAATCTCTGCAGTTTCACTTATCAGAGTGGAGTGGATTTAAATGTAATATTTTTCTCTACAAACAAATTATTTCAAAGAATTATTATTTTTTATTGAAACACATAAGGCTAAGCAAACTTACCTTCAGCTTAGTAATATGTTCCCATACGTATTGCATTTCTGTCATATCCACATTTCCTTTACATATCCAAAGCAAAACATTTCTATACACTATACTTGCCGCCTGTATTGCCCTTTTTTGTACTGCTACTACTGTGTCAAGTACTAGTAATTGCAATTGACTGATAACTTTAGGTAGTAAATTTTGATGTGATTTACTAAAAAAATATAAATAACTTGAAGAAAGCACAGTAGACAAGTTGAGGCTGGTTGTGGTACAGAGGCACAAGCATGCAATTTGGCAAATTCGGTGGAAAATAAGTAACAAGTGTTTTAATGGGGTGAGTGTCTTAACACTGGGTTCTCTCTACCTACCCTGATATGTCCAGGATAAAAAAGTAGTAGTGGAAGCAAGAGGTATGATAGGCAAATCTTTAAAATTTGTTATAAGATTTCAACCTGTATGACAATGAATTGCATTTACAGTCACGCACTCGTGTCCCTGCAGATTTTAAACATGTTTACGTAATAAAAATGTACTTTAACAAGTGCAATTTTTATTTATTTAATTATTACATTCAATGAATTGAAACATTCAACTATAGGATGCCCCTCTGAACATAATTAGAACCTAAAATGATGTAATTAAATGTTTTAATAACATACCACAACTGAGGGCTATTTTAAAACTATGTCAACAATTATTGATTACTACATTTGTAAAATTACTTTTCTTTTGGAACAACTAATTATTCTGGCAACTTCTCATCTTTAATAGTGCCAGAATATTGAGATTCTACTGTATATATCTATATAATTTTTTAGCAATCTTACCTTAACTCTTCAATAAAACCAACGACCTGTTTTTTCACATCAGTTGACTTATCGCTAACAAAACTTAATATATTTTCCATATATACTGGCACCATATGAGATGCTTGATGCAACAAAACCTCTATAATTTTCCTTAATAAATTTGCTTTTTTTGTACCTTCGGCCATTCCAGCATCGTTTATCCATTGTACAAGCTATAATAATAGGCAAATAAAACAATATTTAATTGAATTATATGTTTTATTTAACAGAAAGACATGTATATTTATTTCATACTTAAACAATCAAACCTGAGCTTGAGCCGTTTGGCTTGAACTTTGAGCAAATTTAGCAGACATTTTAACAACGTGGACTTATGACGCTTTCATAACATAGAAATATTCTAAAATTTTATAAATAAATAAGATTTTTTGTTAAAATATCAAGCGTACACATTGCGGTTTGATGTACTTATTAATATAAAACCCTGCTTTTTTCAATTGTATAATATGTTTGACGTTAAAAAAAGAAAACGAAATAAATGGATGAAATCGGCACAGGTGTGAGAAAGATAACTATTAAGCATGTCACTTCTTAATTTATCATAGTTTTAATATGTTACATGACATTTGTCGGTATTGCCATTTTATTAAATTATAGTTCAGAAACAAAATGATAAATATTCATTTTAATTTAATAGCATTTTGATTTTAATTTAACTTATGTTTCAAATATACTTAATTATCTTATAATTATACTAGCGGACGCGCGCAGCTTCGCTTGCGTATTTAAGGGTGAATTCTAATAACCCATGAAACATGTGTTCAATGAAATATTTTTAAGAGTCTAAATTTCAAATTTTATAAAAATCGGTGGCGATTTAAAGATTTTCGCATACAAACTTTCAACCCTTTATTTGCACCCTTAGGGGGTGAATTCTAGAAAACCATGAAACGTATGTTCAATTAAATATTTTTAAGAGTTTAAATATCAAATTTTATAAAAATCGGTGGCGATTTAAGAATTTTCCCATACAAACTTTCAACCCCTTATTTGCACCCTTAGGGGGAGAATTCTAGAAAACGATGAAATACGTGTTCAATTAAATACTTTTAAAAATTTAAATTTCAAATTTTATAAAAATCGGTGCCGATTTAATTTTTTTTCCATACAAACTTTGAACCCCTATTTCACCCCTTTAGGGTTAAAATTTTTCAAAATCCCTTCTTAGTGGATGTCCAGATTACGAAAGTAAACATCTGTCCAAACTTCACGTTTGTACCATCAGCGGTTACGGCTGTGCGTGCGTCTTACCTCAGTCAGTGAGGACAAGTCCTTTTATATATATAGATAACCTTGTATTAAATATTGTATGTGATTATGACTGTTTTTAAATGGAGTTAATTACTATTTACAATAATTTAATTGTTTTTTATAGAAATAAATTGACTTGCAATAAAAAATATATAAATATTTTATTATATTTTATGCATATAGAAATTTGTAATAATTAATGTTTAAAGATATTTATTTCCATTAAAAACACATAGGCCACTTACATGGAAACATTATTAACATAGTAAATAATTGAAGTCGGTCGTACATTAATTAGTTTAAAGTAACACATTTTTTTTTTGTTTACTCATTCAATGCATTTTTTTTT
>JAEBDU010013369.1:0-51059 GCA_016802625.1 Heliconius numata | reverse complement strand
ATTTTTTTACCAATCTGTCTTCTGGTTTTAGGTAAAATCAATAAACTCGCACGTCGCGACCGCAAGGAACGATTTGTTGCAGATTTTAATTTTACAAAAGCTAAGTTAGTATGGATCGAGTCGTTTAATATTTTTTTAATAAGCAAACACGTGCTGTTTATATATAGTTGTTTAAGGGTCATCAATTTAGTTTCTTTATATATAATTGAATTAGGAGTTAAGAAATTATAATGAAAGAGTATTTTAATAATTTTGTTTTGTAAAATTTGGACATCAGCTAGTTTGGTTTTAGCGGCATTTCCCCATATTTCTATTAGATAAAGCAGGTTGGACTTTACTAGAGAATTGTAAATAATATAACGTAAGCGACGCGGAATACACCGGGCGATACGTCGAAGTGAGCCTGCGAGGGAAGATAATTTATTTCTTATATGCTCGATTTGGACTTTCCAAGTTAGGTTGCTATCAATTCGAAGGCCTAAATATTTTTCACAAGATTTTTGTTGTAAGTTTAAGTTATCTATTTTTAATGTATTATGCGGGGGGATGATTTTATTTTTTGATTTAAAAATTACGTAACACGTTTTTGATATATTAATTGTAAGTAGATTATGTTGGAACCAATAGTGTAGTTTATTTAGATCTTCTTGAGCTTTTGAAATTATTTGATGTATATTGGAACCAAAGTAAAACAGACATGTATCGTCCGCGTACAAGGATAAATATCCATGCAAGCCTATTTCATTAATATTATTGATGTATATTAAAAACAACAAAGGTCCCAATATTGAGCCTTGTGGAATTCCGCACGTAACTGGACTCTTGGTACTTTGAACGCCATCGATTTTAACTACTTGATATCTGTTTTCGAGGTAAGATTTAAACATTTGGAAAGCATTACCATCCAAACCAAGACATTTTAATTTTTGTAAGAGTAGATTGTGGCTTACAGTATCAAAAGCCTTCTTTAAGTCAATGAATATACCGAGAGCTATTTGTCCATCATCTATATTTGATTTTATTTTAGTTGTAAGGTCAATCGTTGCTGTTAGGGTATTGCTCTTAGGCCTAAATCCATATTGACGTACATAAATATAATTAATACTGTTTAAATATTGTTCCAAGCGAGTATATATAATTTTTTCCAAAATTTTTGAGATAGTGGGTAGAATAGATATCGGCCTGTAATTTTCAGGATTTGTTTTAATGCCTGATTTAAAAATTGGGGTCACTCTAGCGATCTTTAGCGAATCCGGGAATTTACCTTGACTTAATAAATAGTTAAAACAATTTGTAAGCCTGTCTATAATTAGTTTTTTTATGCGTTTTATGGATTTAGTATTTACTCCATTTTAATTTAAAATTAATTATACACTACAAACAAATAATATAATTAATGTTATAAAAATAAGGTTGTAAAAGCATCCATTATACATTAACCTATATTCTCATATAGAGTTAAATAAAACAAAATGTTGAAAAAAATAAAAATTTATTGACAAATCTTATTTAGAATACTTTATTCTTGCTATAAAATATAGTGAATAGTAAATAAAATAAATATTATAGAAGTAAAGGTGCTCGATGTGCTATGTAAAGATTTTGCATTTCAACATCTCTTTTCTGTGTCTGTTCTTCTATTTCGAGATAAGCGCTTCGTACCACTAATAGGCAATAGAAAATTATTACTGAAACAATATAAAATAATTTAAAACATTACAAGATTCTAAATTGATACGATCAAAATAAAGTCTGTCTATACTTATAAAAAAAACCGACCTCCGCCGGATCCCGTAATCAAAATCTAACCAAACTCTCATCAAACTGTCCTTGAAGTGTAATCGGTTGGCATGATTGAGTTATTCGTCCATTTGTCGTGCACATACTTAATGCTAATTTAAGATTTATGTAATTTTCTCATGGATAACATTGTCTGAAATTTTCCAAATTAAAATGGGATCACACAAAAGCACCAGCTGTCAAATAAAAAAAAACAGCTTCACGCTATCCCGCACACAGCAGGGTAGGCAGAAGGAACCTAGTGTTGGGACATTCCGTTCCTGCCGAAATATGGAGGCATTGCATATTAAGTGGCAGAAGTCAACGCCGCGCTTTGCCTCGACACCAGAGCGAAGAAATGGAAATATGAACGTAAATAAATATTTCACTCCCTCGAGTGGGGATCATACCTACAGCCGTTACGGTCACACCCTTGTGCCGCTGCGCCACGACGGCCTCTCAAATAAAAAAGAATTATCAAAATCGATTCACTCAGTCAAGAGTTCTGAGGTAACAAACATAAAAAAACAGTCGAAATGATAACCTCCTTCTTACAAAAGTCATCATGCGAAAATGCGAAAAACCCAAAACAATGGTTTTTAATCTTTTTGTCTGTTTCTTTGTTTTCGGTTTGTCTGTTTGTCTGTGCGTTTGTGCACGTTAATCTCAAAAACGGACTAAGTAACTGATTTAAATTATGTTTTCAATATTATATTTTGGCGAACTTCTCTTAGCATTTGTACAAAACTTGTGAAATAAAGCGTACGTCTTAAGACGCACGACATAAATGATTAGTTTACTAATGTAATATTATTTAACTTGAGAAAGGCACAGGGTGTTTCTTATGTAAATGTTATGTTTATTGATATGATAATGTAAGGAAGTGTTATTTATAAATAAAATCTTTTATTGATTATAAAACATATTTTTATTTAAGTCAGGACGGGTACTTATACATTTACGAGTATGTTTATCCCACACTAGGCATGAGTAGGTGTGGAATACGAATAGCCCCTTTTCTCTCCCACGTTGTGGGAGAGAAAAGGGGCCTGTCTGCTGTTGCCGTATAGTATACGGGAAAGAAAGGGATGCCAGACAAGCTGGCGGCGTAACGCGTTACGTAACGAAGTGGTTTACCATGAAAGCCTGAATGTTTAGGAAATTGTCTTTAAAATGACAATGTTACACTTTACATGTGTGTACACACACTAAAGTAATGTAGATGAGAAAAACAATATTTTAAAGAAAAAAAGAAAAATTATGAAATAATCGAACAGTACCAGCGGGCGAAGACGCAAACTGGTTGCTAGTAAATAGTATAAATATTTGATATAATTACTTTATTACACGATAAGTTATTTAATCATAAATTAATGTAGGTAATCTACCTTATGCTATCTACATAAATATATTAATTTATTTGATATTATCTAATTGAAGATAAGGGACATAAAAATAGTTTTGACAACATAGAATATAATATAGAATAGTTTTGAGAGACAAAGTAGAGAATACGTAAGCAATGCAACGCTTTTTCTCAAATATTGGTCAACTTGATTTTCGGATAAGGATGAAGATACTTTTTATTTTAATTACACGGCCTCTTATGCATATGCACATATATGCATGCTAGTACACATGAGCCGTGGAGGTATCGCAGTATGCTCTTGTCTCATATTTTGTGAGTTGTCCAAGACATTTGATTGCGTCAAGACATTCAACTTCGGCCACGAAGCTACACCATTACCATATACCTAAAAGGATGTGCACTCAATGTTCTGACCTTTTATTTAACTTGGACTCGCCCACTAAGGGTTTCATGTCAATTTCAAATTCACTTTCTTGTAAATTTCATAATTGTAAGTAAAAACGACGCATATAGGTACGCTACCTTTTAATTGCGTTAACTTACAAGCTTTCCGTGCTCTAAGGTAAATTGGACCCTTTATGTTTGATATTAATTTCAGCTTGAAACCTTCACCCAGTCTTGAAATAAGGATTCCATTTTTTGTTTTGCGATATGGAATCTTTAAGTCTTTCTAATCTTTAACAAAAATTTTAATTCCTACTTTATCTCTAAATGTTTATATTGAAGTCTAAACTAATTACTATTAAACAATTCATAAGTTAAAATATATAAAAAAGACACATACCACACCATTTCAGTAAAATGACAGTCGAAATGAAATGCATGAACACGGAAGACACCACCACAGTCGCTATCGCCATCATCAACATGAATAGACCACATTGGAAGTAATAACGCATGAAAACAGTTTTATTCTGAAACATATAAAATATATAGCGTAATATACGAGACCAGTCGCGACGGAGGGGGTGGGTTGTGGGTTCAAATTCTACTGAACAAATTAAATATTTAATATTTTCATTTCCCCGATCTGGTAACAATCATTTAAGCAAAAAAGACGTTCAGTTCCGCCACTCGACACGTAATATCTCCAGATTTTAGCAAACGGAGTGTTTTAACACTTGATTCCCAGATTTTTTCTGCCTACTCTGCTGTGTTTGGGCTGTGCTACCATTGGCGTCAATTTAAGTAATATAATTGCATTAGTTGTGGCAGGTAGACTACTCGTACTTACTGTATGTACCCCGACAACAAGTAAAATGCTTATAATAATATAATAAATATACACTATCATCATATACGAGTGTAATATGTAGAGACTGTTAGCCACTTTTGAGTATTCCTCTGGAGTGTGTTCCACGTCTGTTCCATTGTGTGTTTCTACAAACGTCACCACTTTGAACAGAGAGAAAGAAATCGCAGAGAGTGTCAGCAGAGAGAAAACCTGAAATTCAAAACAAAACGCTTATACGATACTGATAAGGCCGTTGTGGCGTAGTGTAAATGGTTGAAAAAAGAAACGGAACCCTTATAAAATTACTTTGTTGTCCTTCTATCCGTCTGTGAAAACCATATCTTTAGTTTGCGTGCGTAACAAGCTAAAATTAACATCAAATATCCAATTCTATGGTCCCTTAGAGGTTCATTTGCAGTGTATTTAAAAGCAATATAAGGAAAAACGCACAGTTAGCAATATTAAGTTTGTCGACATCATCAACAGCTTAAAATATTTTTTGTTCAACATCATAGACTAAATTAATAATTTAATACATTTACTAAAATATTTTTTACGTAGAACTAGTAATCTTGGAAATTACTCATGTACCACAAAACAAACAATCATACTAATTCTCGAAAGTGGGGTCTACGCTGATATGTAATAATTACTAGATGACAATTTATTTTTATCGATGAATATTTAAATATTTTTGTGCCTTCACTTGCAGAGTAGGCAAAGGGAACCTAGTGTTATCACATTTCGTCCTATAGGTACTTTCCACCCCATTTTCAATACATTGTTTGTCGAGTGGCGAAACTCAACTACTACTCGTTCTAGAGCGAAGGAACAAAATAATGCAATCCCCTAAATACTAACTGAACCTGGAACCGATGCGTTTACAGAAAAACGCTGTCCTGCTGCGTTACGACGGACTATTATACGTTTTTTATCTAATTTTTAAAGATAACAAAAGCAATTGCTAATCAACCTTTATCTTTTCATCTAAAGTATTAAAAAACAGACATGACAATATACAAATATGTGATTTATTTTTTGTAATGTCATAATTTCAAGGATAAGAATGCCCGACTAAGATAAATGACTGCTTTTACTTTTGTGTTTTGTTATTGTTACCTGAAATATTATTTAAATATACTCATTATTTGGTTTTTTATATTATACACCAATTAACATAATTATTTTATTTAAAACGTAAGCAGTCAACGCAGGGGCACTAAGTGCAACTGTAAACGTGCCTGGTTGTGGGCTCCATCAATATTCGAGGAAATGATCTCACACAACAGGTTAGGCAGAGGGAACCTAGTGTTAAGATACCCCGTTCCCCTGTAGGCCCAATTCTGGCGGCATTGCGTGTTGAATGGCAGAACTCAACGCCGCGCTTTGTCTCAACAAGGAAATGAAAATATTAAATGTTTCATTTCTGTAACTTAGTTGTAAATATTTAGATATAAATCAGTACTCACTATGGACAGATATCCTATAACAAGTGAACCAACTCGTAAAGGTAAACAACAACAGAATCTTTGCAGTCTTGGTAGTTCAATCGCCATATTTCATATAAAGTTAATATAATATTGTTCAATTACACTAATAAATACTTAAACATCGGTTAGAATTACTATTTTTCACAAATAAATACAAAATTCTGCATTTTTAGGTTAAAATTAAAAGAACTGACTGACGTTATATCACACGTTATCTCTTATCAGATAGCGATTGATAGCAAGTGACCAATGGGGACAGGCGGTCTATATTGATTATTTTTGTATATATATTTTTTGCTATTTCATACAAAAAAATATTTTTCTGTAAAACATAATATTATATCTATAAATATATTATACTTTAGTATCTTAACATATAATTTCACGCTGTATCCCGCAATTAGCATGGTCGGTAGAGGCCAAGACACTGCATTCTCCACGCACAGCCCTATTTTAGAGATATTGTGCACCGAATAACGGAACGGTTATTTTTTTATTTAAGGCAACTATGTTCTTCGTTTTCCGCCAACTCTTGAGGCATTCTATGATGCTTTTACTTCGTTACCAGAACGAGGAAATTAAATATTTTAAATATTTCATTTGGAAATGGAATTGAATGGAGTTGAACCCATAACCGCCGTGATCACAGCAGCGACGCCACAACTTCATGAATGAGTAGCATATTATAGATACATGTTACATATGAATGAATGAAAGATATACGAGTAGGTAGCTTAGTGTCATCAACGTGTCATCTAATCGGCTTCCAAATGTCGTTATGTTTGAAATAACTGTATCATTTATTTTTAAATGCAAATAAAAGTAAGGTTTGTAATATTCTCTGACGAAAACATTTAAACAACTGTCTTATGACATTTAGGCCAGTCGTGGCACAGAGACAGACAGCTGGTAACGAGACAAAGCGAGGCGTTGAGATCCGCTACTCAACACGTAATGTCTCTAAGAATTCAGCGGACAGTGAGGAAAGGAAGTGTATATAACGTGAAACTACAAATCATAGATAGACTAAAAATATTCCTGTAAGGATTAAACTGATTGAAAAAGTGTGATCAAAATCTGTGAAGACGTTTCGAAGATTAGCCCGGACGAACGGTCAAACAGATATAAACATTTGATTGGATATATAAGTTTTTTCATTACTAACTGATGGAATTGACGTCATTGTTGCGCAGTTGAGAGTCGACGTTTGCGTGATGATTAAGATATCCACCAGATCAATTTTGTTGTAAGTATTGTTTTCGATCTGGACTTGATTTCCCTGATATATCTAATACAAGACTCGATTTTTATACTCATCGAGAACAAAGTGAATTATCACTGAATTCTCTCTGCCAAATTATAATGGGAGACGTGTAAAGGCAAAATAATATATTTTTAGCAGAGTATTAGTGTTGTTAGACTTATTGAGTACTGCTACTGCTGACAGCTCTTATCTATATATATAAAAGGACTTGTCCTCACTGACTGAGGTAAGACGCACGCACAGCCGTAACAGCTGTGCGTAAAAACGCGACATTTGGACAGATGCTTACTTTCGTAATCTGGACATCCACTAAGAAGGGATTTTGAAAAATTTTTACATTAAAGGGGTGAAATAGGGGTTGAAAGTTTGTATGGAAAAAAATTTAAATCGGCACCGATTTTTATAAAATTGTAAATTCAGACTCTTATAAATATTTAATTGAACACGTGTTTCACGGTTTTTTAGAATTTACCCTCTAAAGGTGCCAATAAGGGGTTGAAAGTTTGTATGGAAAAATCTGTCAATCGCCACTGATTTTTATAAAATTTGAAACTTAGACTCTTAAAAATATTTCATTGAATACATGTTTCGTGGTTCGTTTTAATTCATCCCCTAGGGGTGCGAATAAGGGGTTGAAAGTTCGTATGGAAAAGTCTCTAAATCGCCACTGATTTTTATAAGATTTGAAATTGAGACTCTTAAAAATATTTCATTGAACACGTGTTTCATGGTTTATTAGAATTTACCCTTAAGGGTGCAAATAAAGGGTTGAAAGTTTGTATGGAAACATTCTTAAATCGCCACCGATATTTTAAAAAATTTTAATTTAGACTCTTAAAAATATTTAATTGAACATATGTTTCATGGTTTATTAGAATTCACCCTTAAATACGCAAGCGAAGCTGCGCACATCCACTAGTCTCTACATAAATGAAGCAGTACCTACTGTTAAGACACTATGTTCCCAAAACAGGTTCGTTCCCAATTTCCACCACTTTCTGGAGAAAATGAAGATATTAAATATTTCATTTCCTCGAGTGGGAATCGAGCCCATAACATGTTGCGCTTAGAGTCGCACTTTGTGCTCCTGCGCCATGATTGGCATTTAAATGTTGGAGTGAGTGGAGACTGGAGACATAACACGTCATAATCTGTATAATCGTTCTTGTATTTACTATGTATACAAGAATGATTGTACATCTACTGTATGAGTCTATGTAAACAAAATATAATAAAATTGTAAATTTATTTACCAAATACCTTCAGCTTAAAAAGTAAACAGTAAGAAATAAGGAAATAGCACGGTATACGTTTCTATACGTAAAATTAATTAAAAATCAACATCGACAAATGGGAATCTATATTAATTGGTATTACTGGTAAACATTATTACCAACTTATAATTGTAGTTCAATTGGCGGATCTCAACGCCGCCCTTTGTGTCATTACTAAAGCGAGGAAATGAAAATATTAAGTATTTCACTCACCCGAGTGAGAATCAAACCTACGACTTTCGCGTTTACAGTCGCACGCTACTGCCCATGCGCCATGAGACGGCCTCAACGGACAAAATATAATCGAATTTAATTTTCAATTACAAATTATGTTAAAAAGTTAATAAAAATGTAAAATTATATAATTTAATATAGTTCCATACGTAATAACAACACAACTGAGCTTTTCTCTTGTCTTAATGAACGTCGAGGTCGACTAATCCCATACAAATCGTATAAAATACAATTTCCGACTCGATAAGATTACTTATACACGTAGGCTGATAGCAGCGCCACATGCGCTTTGTACAGTCTAAAGGTGTTCCTCTCACGTGTGGAATGTGTTCCATGTCATTGTTGTTCTAGAAACACGACGGCAGTATTTCGTTCCTTCTTTCAACTTTTACAACAAGGTACAACTAGGAGTCGACGATTTAATATTGAAGGTAAGACCGTCAATATTTTTGGTAAAAAGCATAGAATATATTTGTAATTGTTGTTTTGCTATTTTTTTTTCGTGGGTATAATAATAGTAGTTATAGTAGTGTTAAAAAACAATTCTGACCCTAAAGGTCTGAATTGTTTCTTATACAATCTTATTATTTCTATTTTTTTTAATTTAAAAGCTTTTATTCAACACAAATTAATATATCCAATCAGCTTCACGCTGTATCCCGCACACAGCAGGGTAGGCAGAGGGAACCTAGTGTTAAGACACTCTGTTCCCCAGTTTCTGCCGAATTCTGGGGGCATTGCGTGTTGAAAATGTTATAAATTCTAACATTGTTTTCATTTGTAACGCTTGTATTTTTACTCAGCATTTTTTTCCCCAAATATGATATTTTTATCGTAAGAATACATATTTACCTACGTAGACATCCAAATCATAAAGATACAGATAACAAACATAATTATATCGGCAACACACACATATATGTGTTTCACGTTTCGCGTAGCTGATAACAAGGAAGTAATCACTTTTCTTCTTCTCTATCTCTTCTCTAATTACTTCTAAAATTACCGGTCAAATATGAGTCGGACTCACTTATCGAGTGTTCCGTAATAATTTCAGAATAAATTAAATTATATACGGATAAATTAAATTATATGAATTTGAGTGTGGTTATTATAACTAAGATTTTACAGGTACATCTGTTTCATGTTTCATTTCGGTTTTAATTGTAGTTTTCATACAAAACAACGGACAAAGACAAACTACTTGAAATATTGATAGCTACTAAACTGTTAGGTTCTAGTAATAAATGATAATAATTGGTATTATTGGTAGATTAAAGCTTATAGCAACTTATTTGGGGAAATTTTATCCTGGTGTTCAATGCAGTTTGCGGAAGAAATATAAACAGATTAAAATACATATTAACATAATTAAAGCCATTGAATTGCTTAACTTAAACTTTAAAAATATAAAATATCATTGCTTCCGAAAAAAACCAGCAACATATATGTCTATCTGTTATAAATAAGATATTTTGTGACAAAAAATAAAAGCAATTTTCTTTCAAAGTGATTTGACTGTTTTTTATATTATTCTTTTTGTCCAGTCTAATCTCCAGAACAGATGAACTCATTTTTATGGGACTTTCACTAATTGCTGGGAGGGATTATAGAGACTTAGACTAATTTTTATCTTGGAATTCCCGAGAGATAGGGATTAATGCGGAAAAACCCATGTTTGCCGTACGCCTGTACTTAGATGGATATTAAAATAAGTAAACATTCTTGTATTAAAAATTTTAATTCAAATAAAATTGGAAAAGATTTAAATTAAAATAAAATTTAAGTGTATAATGAAGGTATAGATAACCATACAAAAATAAACATTAAACTTTTCCCAAATACAATTAACAACATTAAATAAAAAGGTAAGAGAGGTAAGAGAGGTAGGGGGAGAGCTCGGTTGACCTTCGAAAACACAGTATATAAAGATACTGGAGGAAGGTCACGTAAAAAGCATGAGGATCCTCCGGAGGACATGAATGAAGAGGTTGATGACAGTGGACGAGGCGAAAGGGACTGCCTCTACATGAGACCGTAGCGTTTAGCGCTCCGTTCTGTCTGACTACCCCGCTAGGGATAAAGCGTGAAGCTATTTATGTAAATAAAAATAAGAAGCGCGGGAAGCTACTAACTACTACTCCTCGCTAGTAACACAACCATTATTTTAACCCGTCATTGGTGACGTTAGTTTGATTTACATCTTTGGTGACTCCGGTCTCACGGACCGGTTTGGAGCCAAAACTCTGGAACCTGCGTTCTTGGTGCTGTTATGGAGAGAAGTAACTGCGGGGGGCGTAAACTGAGGCCCAAATCCCAACACGCATCGATGGCGGCTTAAAAAGTTATACGACTTTTTAAATCCACCTGGTCTCACAACCATACCTCCAATGGCGGGTTAAGCAAATACTTAAACACATTAATATGTGTTCTTAAAAAAACTGTTGCACTTTCAATGCAAAACAATGAGTATTTCAATCTCTATTTGGTCAACGCGTGTTTCGGACCTAGTCAATTGTAGCTTTATAATTAAATTGCTGAATAATCACTTAGCATTTATTCATAATGTCTAGACATTGTGATGGATAATATAATTTAGATAATATTTAATAAGTTGGTCCGATATAGTTAAGATTTTATTGTCATAATGTCCGGGCGTTATAAGTAATATCATTTTTAATTACTTGGTCCATAACATTTGTATATATTATAGATATATACCGTAAAAATATATAAAGATACTTACAATAATGATAAGTAAATGTCTTATTTTCTTTCGACAGGCCTCGACTACTTCCAGTTTCCGGTGCAAAGGCGATACAATTGCAGTATTTTTTTATCTCAACGATAAGAGGTAAACTGTCATTTTATGTAATAAGTAAATTAAAAATTCATTGAACTAATTCTCGAAGTTTTATGTGGTGGATTTTTTAACTTGTCAATTCTAATAAATAACTTCAAACTTTCTTAAGACAAATTAAATAAAATAGCTTTCTGGTGTAATATAACAGAATAGGCAGATGGGAACATAATGTTAAGAAATTCTGTTCCTTGCTCTCTGCCCCATTTTCGTATATTGAGGTTAAATATAAATAAGATCATTATTAATCGAGGCCAGTCATGGCTCGGGCGGGCGTTCAATTCCCCCTCGAGATAATAAAATATATAATATTTTCATTTCTTCGCTCTGATGTCAAAGCAAAAAGCGGCGGTGCCAATCAACAAGCAATGCCTCCAGAATTTGGAAAATGCCTCCAAAAAATGGGGAAGGGATTGTTTTAAGACTAGGTTCCTTTTGCTAACTTTGCTGTGTGCGTATTAAAATGATTACTGAAGTACTAATTTATATTTCAGGTACATGACTAGAAATTCGAAAATGTATTTCTAAAATCAAGAATTTATGATTATATTCACTAGTACTAGTTCCAAAACCGAAAGCCAAAAATGGAGAAAATAAAGAAAATTTTACTTTGTTCTAGTTCCATTAATTGGTCATATGTCAAGGCAAGGTAAGTTTGTTTGCTTCATACTTTATCTTTAGTGGCAGGCGCACCCTTTTGTTAGCCTCGTATGCTTTTATCAGACAGTTCACACATGCCTTTCATGGTTCATGGTTCTTGTATTATCAAGGTATTTTTTTCTGAATATCATCGAATTAACGAACCAACCAAAACTTTTCTTCTTTCTTCCTTACCATTTTTCCTCTTGCCATGATTAGTTTTTCTTCACTATATCATTTCTTCTCCTGTTCCCTCTATATTCCATTCTTTGAATACGGCGGTACGTGTCAGTCTAGCACAAATCACTTCACCAACGTAACGTTGAATGGAGACCACACAATTTAGGTTAAAAAGAAAAAATATGAGACAATAAGAGAATACATGTTAAAAAGAGGTCCAGTTAAAATTTTGCCTTCACCTGATATACCACTTCCCCTTATATCTTCAGAATTCGGCGGAAAGTGGGGAACTCTGCTACATTTAGGATATAGCCTGGTGATGCATAAATCATAATTTTACGTTCAATAAAATATTTTTTCTTTAACTATCCTATATTCACTCCCATGTCGTTTTGCTCCACTTGTTGATGACATCCCATCATAGATTTGTTAATTTTAGAATGAAGAAGTACAGCAGTTGCAACTGGCCGGAAATAACTACGTACTGCGGGTGCTGCACCGTCCCCCATGGGATCTATATTAGATCTGTTATAAATGCGGTAAAAAACTTAATATATACTTTTATAAAATATACCTATACTTAGATTTTTATGCAACTTTTTTGCTGGGAGAAATACAAGATGCCACATATATATGAACTTTTTGTAGGTCATCATCCACTTGGCGCCATTTCAAACATGGTGTATTACCCAATCTTAAACTCTTCATTTTAATATTATGGCGAAATATATATTCTTATAGAGGCTTTAGATGGCAGTCATGTTTCGTCTATGTTTGTGGGTTTGATTTCCACTCGAAAAAATGAAATATTTTATACCTATGTTGATTTTCTCGCTCTGACATTACGGAATGGCTCGATTTGGCGGAATGTCTAAACTTTAGTTTCCACTTTTTTTAGTGAAGCTAAGAAAAGACAGAAGGAGCATAGTGTTAACACACTCCGCTTTCCACCTCTCCTCTAATTTGCGAGACATTGTTTGTTCAGTTAAGAAGCTCAACGCCGCACTTTGTTTTTTATTCCAGATTGTAATACTTCTTACTTTGACGCCGAATGCATTTTTTTTGAGGGATGTAATTGCAGGACGAGATATTATACTAGCGGGAAACATGAGTGTTATCGAAGCCCACATGGAGTGGGGTTATGGAGAGTTTCCAGATCGAGCGACGATACTTGCCGTCTGCAACGCTTTGATAGCTTATTACATAGCGTGGATATCGCTCAGAGGCACTTACATACTGTTTACAGCGTGCACAATGTATGCAGTTTACGCGGTATATATTTTTCTACATATTACTAAAGTCTTTTTTGTATATTCACGCTCTATTGCAGGGTAGGCAAAGGGAACCCGGGATCCTAGTCTCACTTTCCGCCGAATTCTGGAGACATTTTGTGTTGAGATGTGGACTTCGGAAATAACAATAAACATTGTATATTTTCTACGCCCTTTAATTACATTTGCATCTCGTACTTTATTTATTGCTTCCAATACGTTAATCACAATTTCAGGCTTAAATCGATTATATTTCTGATGTATCAATTCATATTAAATTTGTTGTCAACGGATTCGTTTTATCTACCAACTCTTTAGATACGTGTCTTAAAGTCCAAATATAATAAATTATTTAAATTATTACGTTCATTTTTCTGTTCTGCATAATGTTTATGTTATTGTTTTTTACAGAAACACACTCGCTCATTGAAAATCATCCTGTACATAAACGTACCATTTTGGTTTATTGAGTTATTTTTATCGATCGTCAACCTGTTCTTCATCGGCTACGACATTAAAATTGTCTTGATAATTGGTCACAGTGAGTTTAATTTTTTAGATACTGCCAAAAAATAAATCTTTCCTTTGGAAAAAAGCTTTATAGCGAACATAATTATAATAATAATAATAATATTTCCATTGTTTGAGTCGCTAACCACCTAAAATAAATTATTAAAATAATAATAATAATACGAAAAAAAATATTAGGATTGATTTTTATATCTATCCTAAAAACATTGTTTAAAAATAAGCCTATTATGAAAACATATACTTTTTGTTGTTTTTGAGTATTACTTTTCTAAAGTCTGTTTACCATGATAAGTGTTTTAAATGGTGTTTTATTTAAATTATTTTTTAACTTTCATCACAACTTACAGTTTCGGAGTTGTACAACATTTTGGCAATACGGAGCTTTTATATGAAGTTGAGGGGTAAATCAAGACTGGTGCCAGATGCTCTAGCCGTTCCAACCATGACGGATACGAGTTCTACGATAGAATATCCATATATAGCCATTACTAATGGTAAACACTGTAGAACCTGTACTTGTTCAGTTCGAAGAAGCACACTTGGAAGTGATGTATTTACTTCTACACAATCAATGACGCCACCGAATGTACCCACAAATGAACCCCCAATTATACCAATTGACTCCAATTCTGTAGTAGAAAGTGTCATGGCAGATGAAGCCTCTGTTATTGAAGCTCGTAGATCTAGACAATTGAACCTAGACCTTCCTTTGAGCAAAGTAGATCTTTCGGATGAACCGATTATATATGACAAGGCACAATTAAACGTTGGATCCAGTCCCGTCCTAGAGGATCGATGTTGTACTTCTGTGTAACTAGAAAAAAAAATATCTAGAAAAGAAAAAAAAAGCTTAAGACAACTATTAAGCATGGCATGTGGAAATCAATTTATGTTTGAAATGATTCAAAACGCATATTACGTGTAAAGAAAACTAAAGATCCAAGCGGAAGTAAAGCTAGACGTTGTTTTGCAAAGAACAGAACTTATGTATGTAGGTGTGCCACTTTGCTTGGAGCTACTGGGGTGTTGGAAGCATACGGAACAAATAAAGATTGAGACAGAGTTAAATCGTTTTATTAGAAAGTAACAGTCCTTTTAAAATTTAATTCATTATACTCACAAAAATAATAATTAAATTCTCGTGGGTTAGGTTATGACCTATATTTCTTAGTTGAAATCTTGAATAGAAATAACATACGTATATAGTTTTCAGTGAAATGAGAAACGAGAGGTCATCTTAGTCAAGGAATTACGTAACGTTCATAAACTATATCTATACTATCTTATACTAATATAATAAAGCGGAATAGTTTGTTTGTTTGAACGCTAAGATCTCTGGATCTACTGGTCCGATTTACTTTGTTTTTGTTTTGTATGAAAGCTGCATTCTTCAGAAGTGCTATAGGCTATATAACATTACATTACACATATATACTAATATATTAAAATACTTTCTAATTTGACATACAATTTATTCTGCCATGTTAATAACAACCGTCGCTACGCGACCGTTACCGCGACGTTTTGATATGATGGACGTAACAAAACATAAGGACGTTATGAAAATAAATATAACAGTCACATTTAGCATTTCATCTAGATTGTAATTATAGTTGACTGTATAACATTCTAATACATAATTAAGGAGATGTCACTGATTCCAAGTGACCTAGTCTTCGGGCGGCATAGTATGGCAGATGATGTTGACGGTTTTATAAATTTTCATACATTTTCGAACTATTGTTAATTTTATGTAATTATTTGCTGTTTATAATTAATTTAAACTACACTTTGGTCCTCTTCTTCTTTTCTGGGTGTAGTGTAAAGTTTGGTCCCGGGATTTTATTTGATATTGCTCGCAAAAACTATCCTATATAATTTATACTTTTTCTAATATTAAGAATATCTATCCTTTAGTTACTTTTACTTCTTTTGTCGGTTCATTTCAATAACTCAAATATTTTAACTAATAATATATCTATACTTATTATTCATTTTGATTATTTAAGCTTATATTTTCTCACTAATTCTATTGAAAACTGAAAATAATTTCATAAATATATTTAATAAATATTCTCATAGTTCAAGCACTAGCGTCCGGGTCCACTAGTATTTCCTATAAAATTGACCGGTCGCTGGTAAATGAATGAAACAGTATTATCAAAGCGTTTAACGTCCGTCATCTCGGAAACTGTTTGCCCGAAGTCATTCCGTGAAGTGATTACAGTTATCTGCGAATTACAATAATAAACTGAGACCCCGAGGCCCCCAGGACTATGTAATTTTAGCAAAGCTGTCAAGCGATCAATATTTGTCTTGCTTGGTACAACCACGTGGATTGTAAGCACTGTTGGTAATAGATCTGTTTATTTTTATTGTAAGTACGTGTATTGGTTTGTCCTTGTTTGTCTCGTTTTATTTTTAGAGCTGGACCATCGAGCCGGTCTACTGATACACCCACCAACTCTTTAGATGTTATTAGTAAACCAGAAATTTTAACGTAAAGTTATATCTGATAAGTATTAATGGCTGTAAATAAATTTGTATTTACTCTTCAATTGTCTGTTTCTCATTTGCCAATTATATGCAAATATACACAAACGTTAGTAAATGATCTTTGTCGGAACTCAGAGGTCACGTTAATTTATATATGTAATAATGTACGTAAAGAAATATATTAATCATGTCATATGGTTTTATTCTCATGCAGCAGCAGGCAAGAGAACATTTACTATGACACCATCCATTCTCCGTGGCCATATATATACACGTGTATAGTTGATCGAAGATATATATATATGAAACTCGCTTATCAGCTCTCAGTTCTAAGTAAATAATGTTAAGATAAAAATCACATTTTCTTATGATAGGTATTAATTGAGTATATTACATTATTATTTAATAATGTAATTAATATATATGATAAGAAAATTAGATATAATTATAAGATAAAAAGGGTACGGCGTCTTGAGATTTTATACAAGACCTTGATTCATAGACTAACGGAATGAGTTGATGATGATCGATCGAGTAAAAGACAGATCCTCTTAGCCTACCAAGGATACCAGGGTGTCAGGAGAGCCGTGTGAGCAAATTCGAAATGAAGGAGAGTAGTTGCGGGCGAGAATAAGAGATATATAAGATATAAGAGAGTTTGTTGCCAACAGCCCTCATTGGAAGAAAACTCGTGTAAAGTATTGTTATTAAGTGATACATATCACGTAGAATATATTAATGATTTGTCTTGCGTAAACAATATTTGTATGGGACGTCCCTTTGCGTACCGCTTAAGTAGTTGTTTTGATTTTTAACACCTATGTTTTAAAATTATTAATTATGAAATAAGCAGATTGATTGATATAACATCAAACCAGGTTATTATTTGTATTTAAAACAACACAATTGTGATTATTATTATTATTGTATTCCGGCAACACGCAAAAGGCACTATCAATGTCTAATGCACATAACAATCTCTTGCTACTGACTAAAACGATTTTCGTCATCAGGGCTCCGTTAATAAATTTAATATAAAATCATTTAAATCATCTTTTACGGTTTCTTCCTCATCCTTATTTATCTATTTTTAATTTTCCAGTGGAAATAAAAGCACCGTTTGTGCACGGCATTCGATTGTAAAATATTATTAAATGAGTTATTAAAATATTGTAATTATAAATAAAATTAAAACATGTTTAACAAGAGTGAATAAAATTATTACAAAGCCTAAATTATGGGTGTTATTAGTTGGCTCGCCAGATATCATATTGTAAAAACCTCCTAGGAACTAGGACTAGGACACCTTTTTATAATGATTTTATAATGATAATGCGATTCGGTTGAAGTCGATTGTTATTAGTTAAAAATTATTTCTTTTTCATTGTAGTTAGGTAAAAAAAATATATATATTATTTAATATGTCAATTTTGAAGGAGCAATAGAATTAACCAAATATAAAACAAATATTGAACTACATAATATAACTTTAAATACTTCCATAGTTAAGAAAAAATCTTATTTTAACAAATGCCGAAGTCGACTAATCCTAAATCTCGAACTATTTGAATATAATACAATTTATGAATCGATAAGATTATGCGTGTACGCTGATAACTGTTCCACAGTCGATGTCCACAGTTTACAGGCGTTCTTCTCACGTGTGGAATGTGTTAAATATTATTGTTAGTATTAGTTGAAAATTGACTTCAATACTTCATTGCTTCTTTCGACTATAACTACAAGGTTCGATTAGTAATTGAAGATCAGATATTGTAGGTAAGATCGTTATTATTTTTCTTCAAAAGTGCAGAAGATATTCGAAATTAAGGTTAGGCTATTTTTTCATCGATACGAATGAGGTTTTCCTTGTATTGCGTAATATTTTTATTCCAATTGTATATTTATCTAAAGATAAAAAAACTCGATAAACTGCGAGTAAGACTCACCCAAAGAGGGTTCCGTACCAATTCCAGGAATGTAAGTAAACGTGAAGTATAACTTATAAAAGTTGACAAACTTAAGGTTGGGGGTGTATGCACTCATTTTATAGATTGTCCTTTGAGTTCCGCTACTTAACACACAACGTCGCAATCTCTCTTGTCCCCACGTTTTAATGGGGACGAAATACGAATGGGTATCTTAACACTAGTTTCCCAGGTTCCCGCTGCCTGCCAGTGTGAAGCTTATAAAAACAAAACATAACTGCGCACAGACCTAAATAAAAAAGATACAGATAACATATCTACAATACGTACATTGGTATATCTTCTACGTATTATATGGTTAATAACATGGAAGCAAGATATATCTCATATCATTATGGAATTAAAAAAGGTACTTAGGATAAAAAAAACACAATGTAATGTTGTGGCCTGACCTTGGATTCATGGGTACAAGTGGTAATTTCTTAAGAGAAGTTTAAAAAAATTGCTTATTCCTGTGTCTCGCATATAATATGGAGGTAGACTGAAACCTAGTATTAGGGTCCGACCGAAGCAAGAGCTTCAGTTGAAATCGAAACTGAACCATCAGTTTTAGTCTCCGTTTATAACCAAAACTATGGCCGAAACCACGATTTTTGGCCAAAACTGGTCGAAACCAAAACTTAGGTCGATTATTACCTAGTGTTACGACACTCCGTTTCCCACGCACTGCCGATTGATCGATGTCCAGAAAATGCATTTTGAGTGGAGTAATGCAACGCTGTCTTGTTACCAAATCGAGGAAATAAAAATAATTCATTCCTCTGGAAGATACAAACCCATAACTATAGCATTTACAGTCAGACGCTCTGAACCTGCGGTACTACATCTTAACATCAATATTTAAAAAAATACAGATAAAATTTTTACCTTCTTTCAGGTAAAATGTGTGGCCTTGTATCACACCATGGACAGGAGGCTAGAAATCAGAAAGTTAAATTTTAGGATCAACAATTTATGATTATATTCTACCAATTTTGATTTAAGAGCCTTTTGGCTTTATAAGTAGTTCCAAAAAGGAGGGCCTAAAATGGAAAAAATCAAGAATGTTTTATTATGTTGCAGTTCCATTGATTGGACCTATATCAAGTTGAGGTATTTTTTTAACTTCACACACCACGCAAATGTTTTTCACCTCCTTTACTGTTTTAGCATATGTTCAAACGCTTTCCATATGGTCCTTGTATTTTTGGGATTTATTACATTGTTTTCCCAACATGTCCTTATGCTAAATTGTAAGAAAAATACACGAAGGAAGTGGTAGAAGTGGCGAAGTCGCTTAGGATCGCTAGTATAAAAAGAAAATTCAAATCCATATTTGCAATATTTATCACTTTTTAAAATAAAATCGTTTCAATAGTTTTTATGTACATGTGTTTGTATGATGTTTTTATGTCATTTTACAGCTCACTAGTCGGCGCAGTTTATTATATCAATATATTTATGCAAACATCATATAATATACAATAGGGAAGTTAACTCTCATATTGCTTTGTTCTACTTTTTGAAACTTCTAGTATGCTATAGCAGTTATTAACTTTTGTTAATTTCAGAATGAAAAAGTGCAACAGCGGCAACTGGCCGGAGCTACCTACGTACTGCGGGTGCTGCTCCCTCCCCCACGGGATCTATATCAGATCTGTTATTACTGCGGTATTACATTTTATATATTTTATTTTCATAATGTTTCTTTTTTTTTGAGACAAATATGTACAACAGAATCCTAGTCTATTTACCTGACTACGGCAAAGCCAAAAGGAGAGTTATGTCATCTGTCCCCCTGTAACTTGACAAATGAGGTATCGCTGAATTTCAATTGTCATGTGACGTCATATTACATTTTATGTGGCGCTTTTAGAGGGCAAACTAAACGGAAATTCTATCATATTTGGTATGAAATGAAAGGTCTCAATTAGCACATTTCAAAAATATATAATACGGAGCATTCCGTGCGAAGCGGACAAGTGAAAAGATTCAATTCAAGATTATATTTTACTGAAAGCTCATTTAATAAGGAACCTATTCTACTACTCGATTTATTCATTTGTTATTTATTAATACTCGACAATGAGATTTGAAACCATATAATTACTTTCTTAATTTCTCCCGGAATGGAGATTGATGCAGTTAATCATATTTTTTTTATTCCAGATAGTGGCGGTTCTCTTTCTGGTACCCAACGTATTTTATTTGAGGGGATTAATTGAAACACGAGATGTAATCTTATCGGGAAATATGAGTTTTCTTGAAAGCCGTACAAATGGAGATCTTGTAGATCGATCGACGATACTAGCTATCTGCAAAGCTTTGATAGTTTATTGCATAGCATGTTTGTCGCTCACAGTAGCGTACATACTATTTGTGGCATGGACAATGTACGCGGTGTATGGAGTATGTATTTTTCTATATACTGTACTGTAGACACGATTGTCGTAGGTGTAAGAAGTAGAAGTAGAGCTTTCAAATGAAACTAAATTTGATAATCTCTATAAACACTGGCGCGCCTTCTATCAATAATTTGAAAGTGCTCACTTAAATCTATTTAAAATGTATAAAGTATAATATTATAAGCCTAACCACATCGGTTATGACGCTATTGCATTGCTTTCTTTTGTACGTGCCATTTTATTACATTTACATCCTGTTCTTTGTTTATCTCTTCCAATGTCTTAATCTTATTTCGAGGCTTAAACAGATTAAATTTCTGAGAGCTCTAATTATTTAAAATTATGTTAATAATTCCGTTTTATCCAATAGCTCCTAATATATATGTCTTAAAGTCCAAATACAGTATATTTTTTATTCTTTCGTTTCTTTTTATATTTTATACAGTTTTAATGTTTTTATATCTCCTTTTTTTACAGAAACACACTCGCACATTGAAAATCATCCTCTACGTAAACTTACCGCTCTGGTTTATTGAATTCTTTTTAACTTTCATCAATCTATTTTTCTTCGGCTACGAAATAAATATTATCATGATAATTAATCACAGTAAGTTAATATTCTTTGATAGCCTCGAGACTTACCTATGTCCCTTGGAAATAAACTCTGACCACTAAAAATATATTGTCATCAAGCTATGTCGAAATTTTTATACGCTTGTTACAACTTATTCATGCTGTTAGCATCTTTGCATCTTTGTTTTATTTTCGCTAATCAAAGATTATAAAACCCAACCTAAAGATAGTCGTAGAATTATCATTTGACAAGAGAGAATGTTATTTATTAAGAATTTTAACATTAATACTTTTGATTTCCTAAGTTTTTCTTTCTCTCTCTCGATTTTTGATTTATAATTTACTTCATAATTTGCAGTTTCGGAGTTGTACAACATTTTGGCAATACGAAGCTATTATATGAAGTTGAGGGGTAAATCAAGATTAGTGCCAGACGCACCAGCCATTCCAACCATGACGGATACGAATTCTACAATAGTATATCCATGTACAGCCATTGCTAATGGTAAACACTGTAGAACCTGTACTTGTACAGTTCGAAGAAGCACACTTGAAAGTGATGTATTTATTTCTACACAATCAACGACGCTACCAAATGTACAAACAAATGAAAATAGACCAATCGACTCCACTTCTATAGTAGAAAGCGTGGCGGGGGGAATTTCTGTTCTTAGACCTCGTGATTCTAGACCATTGAGTCTAGATCTTCCTTTGAATAAAGTAGATTTTTCCGATGAACCAGTTATATACGACAAGGCACAATTAAATATTGGATCCAGTCCCGTCTTAGAAGATAGATGTTATACTTCATTGTAAAGAAGTACATAGAAAAGAAGAAATTAAAGTTTTAAACGACTGCTACGATAATGTGAAAATCAATTTGTATTTCAAATGATATGAATCGTATATCCCGCAGTTAAGAAATATATCGATCCAAGTAGAAGTAGGGCTAGAACTGTTCTTTGAAGAACAGAACGTAGGTGTGACAAATTTGCTTGGAGTTACTGGCCAAGTGTTGGAAGCGTACAAAACGAATAAAGATTTAGACCGAGTTTGATTGTTTCATTAGAGCGGAAGTTCTTTAAAAATATATATATTGTTATCACAAAAATAATTAAAATCTTTTATAGATTAGAATTCATATAATTTTTATATATGATGAGTAAATGGTCAAACAAGAAATTATCTAAGTCAAGTAAGTAGGTAGTCATTTCATGTTTAAATTGGGATAATATTGACAATGAGGTAGCCAAGGAAATTGGTGCTACTTAAGATGACATTTTTTAGTGTTTATTATAGTAGTAATAAGTAACTAATTACCTTAACTAATTAAATGTTAAAACTAATTAAAATACTTATCCAATCATCATAAACACAAAAAAAGCCACGATGTTTTAAGTTACAGCTGTTGTTCGATCTCCAATCAAAGGAATTAAATGATAATAAATATTGACTTGGTTGATCTGGATACCAGATCAAAGAATTCAAAGTAATTCATTGTCTTGAGTGGAAATCGAACCCACGCTGTGCCGCTCCACCACTATGGCCTATCACTAATTCACTACTATCTTCTACATTCTTCTTCAAAAAAGACATCGAAAGAATATTGAACGCTATTATTAATAAGTAGACACTTAAAAATAGTTTATTTACTCAGTCTGGTTTAATTAATTACGGCGTTGTGTTCCTGCACATGTCAATGCAAGGCAACGTTAAACAATTAAGGCAACGTTAGTCAATTAAAATGGATGTGAAAGCGAAGCGAACGAGTGTCATAACACTAGTTTCTCTCTGCGTACTTCGTTATTGCATCAAATGAGGAAAAATTGGAGATTATCCATGATTTTCCCCATTGAATAGGGCGGATGCTGGTAAATGAATGAAACAGTATTATCAAAGCGTTTAACGTCATTCCGTGAAGTGATTAGACTTATCTGCGAATTACAATAACATTCAATATTTGTTTTGTTTGGTAAAAACCACGTGGATAGTACTGTTGATAATAGATCTGTTTGTTTTTATTGTAATTGTATGTATTGGTTCGTCCTCATTTTGTCTCGTTTAATATTTTTTTACTCTATTTGCTCATTTTATATGATAGAGTCGACCCTAAATTGAACACGAATAGAGTCTTCATTAATTGATAATTAATTTAAATACACTAATAACGTGACAACAACATAATTGCAATCAATAATAAAACAATTAAATAATAAACTAATTTTCTTAAAATATTGACACCGTAACATAACGCACAAAACAGGAACAAAGTACATGATCACAGTCGGGCCCGGCGTTAAGTTCAACTATTTAGTTTAAGTTTATCTGTCAGTAGGTTATCTCGGCCTTTCTTTAATAATGGCAAATATATAAATATGAAGCTTTAATTAGGTCGATTTATATGCTACCGTCGAGCTGGTATGATGATGAAGGCAGATGCTGAATAGTCAAACTCTTCAGAAGTTATTATTAAATCACTCGATTTTAAGATCATATTCTATTGTTTCCGAGCACATTCTGTGGTTTCTAATATATGATAGTTAAACTATGTAATTATTATATTTTCACTTTGTAACGACGTTTTAGACATTTCTCAATATTGTTTACAAACAATTTCTGAGAATATAAATAGACTATTTTTAATCACTGTAAATAAATTTGTATGTTTTCTTCAATTGTATCTCATTTGTCAGTTGTAAATATAAACAAACGATAGCTAACGATCTTTTATGGAACTCTCATTTACAATAATAAAATTAAAAATAATAATAAATTTAAATTGTGCGTTATATAATTATAAAGGAAGTGTAAATAACTTGTGCGTGTACGTAGTTAATAATTAAATATATTGTCAAGTCACATCATTTTTCGAAATCATGCAACGACTAGAAAAACAAATATGAGCTTCTCCAATATCTGTAACAATTGATATCTTCTATGTTGGAATTGTTTTCTTGATCCTAATAATAAACTGAATTATCACAACTTTTACTTTCGGAATCTACTTTTAGTGAAAAGCTCAGCTTGAGCCTGACCAATTGTGGCAGCACGATGAATGGAAAAAAATATATTCAAAGAAATAGAGTAACAGCTAAAGCCCTAATAAAATAAAGACGCGTCCCGCCCGTTGTACGCATCAATCTTTCAACCCATGCTAACTGCTTTTAATGTGGGTTTCACTAACGGATAGACATTAGACATAGTCATTCAAGAGATAAGTGTTTTTTAATAATCAATAAATCCAGGAATATCAAAGATTTATTATGTGCGTACGTATAGCCCAGCACATGTGCAAAGTCACAAGTATTATAATATTAGTATATTAATATTAAAAGGTCATCAGTATCCCGACTAATGACAATGTGAACGAAATATAAAGTAAATTGTACTCTAATGGAGTGAATGAGCCACTTCCGCTCGGCATTGTGCTCCGAAAATTATACACTCTCAATTTCGGTTTAGTTTTGGCGATAAAGCTAAACCGAATATAATAAGCTATTTCAGGGATTAAACACAAGATATTTTTGTGGCGACCAGACGTAAGACATAATATACTGGATAAATAAATATTGATAGAGCCTTTAAACTCTAATTAGGTACTATAAAGACCAGAAGCAAAAAAAATCCAAGTAACAACTTCCAAGTTTCATACAACAGCTCTTGAACTTAGTTGACCAGTTTACCAGAACGAACAATGTAAATATCAAAATATGTTCATTCTTCAATTGAGGCCAGTCGTAACGCCACAGGTTCAGGTTCTATTTTCACTCGAAAAAGGAAATAAAATATTTAATATTTTCCTTTTTTCGCTCTGGTGGTGAAAGCGCGGCATTGAGTTTCGCCACACAACACGCAATGCCTTAGATTGCCAACAATTCGGCGGAAAGTGGAGAGTGGAGTCACTTAACACTAGGCTTCCTCTACCTTACATGCAGGATACAGTCACGCGGTTGTGGTGCGACTGTAATGTGAACTATTTATTGATATTTTTATTTTATCTCTCTGGTACTAATGCAAAAGCACGACGTTGAGTTCCGCTACTCAACACGAAATCCCTTGAAAATTTGGTGGAAAATGCGTGAAAAATATAAGTACTAGTGTACAATATACAATATACACGGGAAAACTGAAAATGATACTTATCACAATATGAAATGACATTGTCCACCACAATTGTAATGAAATAACATATTTTTCCCGTAAAACGGAAGCAAAAATCCCTAACATACGTAACACAAATACAAAACAAAGTATCTTATCAAAATAGCAAGTATATTCGAACGCGCGTATAAAACTATATCTGACTGACATTAGTGCAGTGAGTTCATTGAGACCGCACTGGACGGACGTCGAACTTCGACCTTACGTTTATATTAGACAACACTATTATTAGACAAGTTATTGTTATTTAGACACTTTGTGTACATTATACAAAAATGTTCTGTGAACTACCAGAATTTGGAAGATGCTGCTTCTGCATGCCTTTGAGAAGAGGCGTTTTAGTGTTTGGATATTTAAATATTGTAAGTATTTTAAAATAAATTAAATTCTATACATTATAATTCTTTATAAAAGTTTTAGAATGAAACGATATTTGATATCGTTATAGGGACAACCTTACAGATATTGCGTGTTGAGCGTCGGAACCCAACGCTGCTCTTTGCCTTCTTATCTTACAGGAGCAAGAAAATGAATATAATTCATTCCTCCAAGGGGACTTCGAACCCACAATCGTCGCGCTTAGAGCCAATAATTTACATGTTACGGATATTTATTAAATGAATGAAAGTTATTTACATTATGTTTTAAGTAGTTTTAATAATTTAGAATAGGTTTTCAAAGTTAATTAGAAAAAAAATTGGAAAATGGATGTAATGAAAATAATTCATTCCCTTGAGTGGGAGTAGAGTTCACAAAAGTCGCGTTTATATTTAGATGCCACTGCGCCACAGCATTAATTTTCCCAGAAGTTTTTACGTTTTCCGTTGTTCATTGAAAAATATCATTAATTTAGTAATAATTGAAGTGTGTCACATTATGATGACATACTTAAATGATTCTTTTAATTTTACTTCCAAGGGTACCTACATCTTATCTTTTCGTAGAAATTGTTTAACATCTTTCCGCTTAGTACGTAGTAAATGAACTTTACACTCGACCGTGTGACCCCAAACTAGATACAACCCGTACTAGGTAAACAGATACTTGAAGGACGTATATCTCTACGTCGCAAACAAACAGCTTCACGCTGTATCACGCATATATCAGTGTAGACTGTCCACTCTGCTATGCGGGCTAACCGCTTTTCAACAGTAGCATAGGCCCTACGCTGTATGTGACAGACTCGCAAACACACAATTGGCGATTGCCAACACACAATCAAAAAACTATTCACTAACAAACTTTATTGCGGTGATCGTTCTTAAATTGTTCTAACAATACATTTAATTAAAATTGTATCTGGTCAATGTTTGTGTAAAGGAGTCACATATTTATGTTTAACATTAGCAAATATAAAATTCATGAGAATGTTTAAATGAAAAATATATAGTTAAGACCGTTGCGGCGCAGCGGCACATCATCTCGCAGTAAACACAACTACTTTGGGTTCAACTTCCATTCCCGAAATGAATTACTTTAAATTTTTCGCTTTGGTATCGCCATTGAACACATTATGTCTTGGAGGGTGGGCAACGGAGTGTCTTAGCATCAGGTGTTACAAAGACGAAAGGAAGAAAATGTAGTTTAACATATTTTAATTTATTTCCAGCTTTTCTCAGCGTTTATGGTGGGAGTGTACAGTTACTCTGTGCACCACAACGCGGACGTGATCCTCGTGTACCACGGAGTGACTTCCAACATTGAAGACAAGTTCTGCCTCGCGATATACTGTGTTGATATAGTGTTTAATGCATTGATGGTGTATGGAGCGCATAGGGTAAGTATCAAAAAGCAATAGTCTAACTTAACTATTAATAAGTTAATTTTTATAAGTGTAAATTAATAAGTGGGTTTCTTTCTGAGTGGACTTTCTCAAATCAATTTGGAAAACGAAAATGTTTGTTGTAAAAAAGTTGACTCGTACGAGCAGCTATCGAACCCACAATAGCAATTTCTGCGAAATTCAGATTGAAATCTTGAATTATATGATCAGTCGTTCTAAAGAATGTCCTTTTCAAGGGCAGTTCAATGATAAACATCATATTCAGGGTGTATCACTGTAGGTTTCAAATTACACACAATACTAGCCAACGATTCTACCAAGTACACTATAAATTGAAAGATACATGCAAATATTAACATTGTACCTATATATTTTTAACCTTTAAGTATGGACGTCGGGTCTGACAGACCAGACAGTTCTACGAATTCTACAAATCGGCCACTTCTCGGTGACCTCCGCCACTAAGTCTCTCAGTACCTTTCGTATTAATGACAAAATGAATGTAGATAGCAGTGGTTGTGTCTCTGGGTTCAAAACACGTGAGTATTTAACTTTCTAAACGGGGTCTGGGTCTGTCAGACCCGACGTCCATGTTTCCCATACATGAATGATTTCAAAACGCCATATATTTTTATAATATTACAAAATATACTTTAATATTTTAATTGTATTATTTGTATTCAAATGTTTTTATTGTTTTATATCATATATTATTTGGCATTTTTGTTATATATTTTAGTAATATAAATATTATTTACCTAAAAAAGATTCAATTTTTTTAGTTTTTATGATAAAATGGAAAAAAATGATCGACCTAGCACGTCAGGGACAAAAATATCGGTACTTTATAATCAACATCAAACAAAAGAATTGGACGACGACATTTTATAGAGAAAATAGCACTTTATCAAATAAAAAGACGCGTTTCGTATACTAAACTACTCTAAGAATTGAGAATGACTTTGACTCGCGTTTCGCGATCTGATCTATCATTTATTGAACATGAAGCTAAAAAAATAGTTTTGGGATCTTGAAAAACATGTACATTTTGCCCCCAAAAGATATATAGAAACACAACACATACTTATGTTGACTGCAATCGTCCTGTTTGCCTACAATGTTGAAAGCCATTGTGTATCGATGTTCAATAATACCTTATCTTGAGGTGTTGTCAAAATTTTTATTTTATAACATAAGATGTAATTTCTTTATTTTTTTTAGTTGTTAGACTTTATATTTTGTTAAAAAAATATTTATTTTATTATCTGTCTTTTTTTTATAGTATTATTTTCTTAAGAGTCATCCCATGTGGCCAAAGACTGAAATTGTGACATTAAGTTACTTAAATCGTTGTGATGCGTAAACTTTAATAAAAAGCGATTTTATTTATATTGATTTTGTTTGATTTGAGGCTATTCATGTAAACTAAAACATAAAATTGTCTTCTTCCTTTAAAAAACAGCCGGAATATGACCAATAAATACACTGGTCTGACAGACCCGACGTCCATATGTATGTTATAAAAAAATCACGTCCATAGTTAAAGGTTAATTATTTTAAAGAGACATAAATCTAATCTATGTAATATAAAACTACTAGACTTGGGCCCGTATTTATAAATAGCTCTCAATTCTGAGATCGATTTTGAGATGCCATTTTCAATCAAAGATTATTATTAAAACAGCATCTCAAGATCACTTTTAAAATCAATTTCAGAGATGATAATGCTTTATAATTACAGGCTTTACACAAGTGAAATTTGTCATATAGGATTCCCCGAAATAAAATGTTTTTTTTTTAAGTTGTGGACGACGACTAGTTTAGTATAATACATTGTTTTAAATAAAAACATTTTATATTTTCAGCAAATCATTTGGTACATCCGGGTATTCTACTACTACATGATGGCGACGACGGGAGCGCTGGTCATACTGGAGATAGTGTCTGTAACCGCTTCTGGATATTTCGACATTCTTGAGCTCGTGGGATTGTTCTTCACAGGGCTATGTAAGTATATAATATTCATATTATTTATTAGAGTAAAGCGGTAGTAAGGTAAATCGTTTGAGTGTAAGCGCGACGGTTCTGGGTTCGATTCCCATTCGCGTAATACATTTTTTCACTTCCTCGTTCTCGCGGTTCGTCTTGTTACGAACAAGAAAAAAATCCTCCACTCAACACACAATATGTCGATATCTTTACTTGTAAATCATCATAAATTATAAATATGTTTAAATACAATACAAAAATAACGAGTTTAGAAGAGCTTAAATGATTTTTTCGAAATAGCACTCTTCAGATATCACGTGAAACGGTGGTTTTTCTTTAAAAATGTAAGAAAAATAATAATAATGACATATTTATAAAACTTTTTTATTATTTAAAACATCTTGTGGTGTAAATTTTTAATACCCAAAATACTATAAATTATTTAAAAAATATCTGTTCTTTACATTCTCATTATATATATGCAACAATGTTTCTTTTTCAGGTCTCAATTTGTACTTACTGTTCCTAGTCAGAAGTTTAGTAAAGAAAATGGAAAACTCAGGAGGAGCTTACGAGAATCAGCTTCAACAGTTCATTAACGGAGAAGTTAAAGTAGAAACCAACGGGATTTATCCAAGCATAGTCATACCAATTGAAAATTCTTAGGCTAACGGCTTAAAATTTATACGAGTACTTCTAGATACTAATTTTATAAAGCTAAAGAACTGACCTGACCACGCAGGCGAAGCCGTTGGTAAAAGCTGTTAGCAAAAAATATATATGTGTTAAAAAAATCACTAAGTTTTTGGACTAGGACTAGGACTAGTTTTTTTTGGACTTTTTTGGAATAATTAACTTTAAGATCATTTCATAATGTAATCATTGTTATCTTACAAGCTTCATACTTCATGTTAATTTTCAAATTCTAAATTTGGTATAATTTTGTTAAGAGCTTGCTATATAAGCTAACACATGGTCAATTTATTTTTTTCAAAGGTATACAATAATAGCATAGGCATCTATAATTATTTATTTGAATATATATAAAAATACGTTTTTAATTATATACAAGGTCATTTTTATTAAGATTTCAAATTTAATCAATTGTTAAAGTAACATTTTAAATATTTTAGCTAAGTCTAGGTTTGATCAAGATGGACATTTGGGATGGACTAATGTTAAACACACAATTTAATGCCAAAGAGAATTATTTAATTTATTTTAGTACTCCACAGTTGAGATCCTCTGTCGTTTCGAAGAGATCCTCTACAAGGAAGTTGGCAGGTTAATGACTCACTCACTATTAAATATCTTACAGATGATGAGTAACGTCGTAGCTATTTTTATTTTTATGATTAGTTTTAACACAGGAAAGTGGTTTTTTCACTTTTCACTTTGGAATTTGTGATTTACTTTATTACATTTAAATTAAAATCCTGCCTATATATTTATATGGATATAAGTGTAGGTTCGATTCCTGCTCGGGAAATTGAAATATTTGATTCCCCCGGTCTGGTAACAGGCGCGGCGTAGTGTCACGCCGGGTTTGTGGGGTAATTTGGGTATTTGGGCGGTACATCTGCATACTACACCTGCATACTTGTGTTTTCTTTATTTTTTGAATAATTCCAATGCTTAAAATATATATGAATAGAATGGCTGGCTGTGTTATGGTTTTATTGAATGTCTCCTCATAACTGTTTGATAAGATCTCGTTTACTTACTGCTCAGATCTATAATAATGTCTTTGTTTTATCAGAACAAATATATAGCAAATAATTTAATGGGGACTTGTGAGGCAGTTGTGACTATGGCGGTGATTTTATAGTTTTAAGTTTCATTGATTTAAATACTCGTGCTGAATTAAAATTGTTCCGCGTAATATGTTTTATAATGAAAAATGTACATAACTGTATATCAATTGACTTATTAAATTATTTTAGAAGTAAGACTAATTTTTAAAAGTAATAAATTAATAATATTTATATAATATTTTCTTTTCTTTTTTCTTTAAATAAATCATCAAAATGCTTAGCATCTTCGGACTATTAAAATTACTAAAATGTCAATGGATATTGGCAGTTGATAAAGGGAGGCAATACAATATGCTACTTGCAAGTTCCGGTCCAATCACACGTTTAAGAATATTTATGATACAAGAATATGAGATCAGATCAAGGATGACCGGCATGTAGTGTGGGTAAGAGGTTGAAGACAGTGGACGAGGCGAAATAGGTATGTAGAGACCGTCGCGTTTGGCACTCCGTTCTCTCTGACTGCTAGGAATACAAAGTGAAGTTAAGTAAGTAAGTAATTCGGTGGAAAGTGGGGAACACAAGTGTTTAAATGGGAACGAAATGGGAACGAACGAAACGAATGAACATTAGGCTTCCTCTGCCTACCATGCTACGTGGGGGTACAGCGTGAAGTTAAAAAATAAGATAAATTTTTTTTTTACGAAATTCAATGGATAATAATGCTGTGGGAGACCTTCTGAATGTAAACACTAGTTTAGATCTAGTTGTGGCTACGGTTTACACAACACTAGATTCCTTCTTGCTTTGCGGTCCAGGTCCCTATTACATATAATAAACGTGACCCCTTTAGAAATGCGTGAATATCCATATCACAAAAACTATCAAATATAAACATTACCCCGAGTGGGGATCGAAGCCACATCCATTGCATTTACAATCAGACATAGTCCCACTCAAGGCGGTCACACAAGTGGCGTCCAGTAGGCGCGAGCTGGACAAGGCGGACAATTCCGCATATCCGCCTTCATCGCTAAATAGGATAATGTGCCCAACGTCAATTGTACGCGGCTGCGAGTGAAGTCACGGGCAGATTTAGGAACGACTTTACCTGTCGGTACTCAACTATTATACTTTGAACTGCACTTTCTGCTAAAAATTGGTGATTCGGACAAATTTTGGTCTAATTCTAATCGTTGGTTTTGAAATTATCAATGATTTAATAGCAGATATTGTTTATAAACAAAATTTTTGATGACTAAGGAAGTATTTTTAAAGGGTTTTTCCTTGATATAAGTGAATGATAATAAGAATGCGTTTGGAAATACCAGAGTGCAGGCGGTGCTGCTGTTGTGTACCGTTACGGCATGGCATCCTTGTATTCGGATATATTAACTTGGTGAGTTCTACTTTCTCATTAAAATTACTTTTTAATATGAAATTCAACTTTCTTAGTCTTTCTTAGTCTTCTTTTATTTATTTATTTTTTATTTTAATTTGAAATTGTAAATAGTAGTATTTGAAGCTTTATTTTTCTGTATCGATCTACATTTTGTTATTATTTTCGAAATATAAACTTTTATTATTTGTTTATATTAACTTTTATTTTTAATGAGGTGCAGAGCCACTCGTGTGGAACTGTAAACGAAACTTCTTACGGCTATACTTGGTTCGATTCTCACTTGAGGAAATTATTGTTTCGCTCGCTCTGATAACGAGGCAAAGCCGACGTTTCGCTACTCAGACAAAAAATCGAAATATTCTTTGTTCAAATAGACTATTATTACAAGCACTTGTAAATCGTCGAATGAACATATAAACAAAAAGCTACCACCGGTTCGGAAGGCAGTTCTTTTGAGAAGAGCCGGCAAGAAACTCAACAGTTGCTCTTTTCAAAGTCAATGGTATATTTTACTATTACATTAGCTGGCAGCTATCCTGCATTACATTCAATAGACATTAATTCCATACATGTTCATCCTCCAAATATTCTTGTACAGTGTAATAAGCTTTACTTGTTAGAACTTTTTTTAAAAGTGGCAAACTTAGAATACACTGCCGAATTTTATTATATACACCAGACCCATAAAAGACCCATAAAAGATTTATTAACTTTTTGGAGGCGAATACTTTATATCTTTGTTTCTCGTTCCTATCGTATCTCTACCGCTATTCTTACTATGACAGTGTATATTTTGTCGACAAAAAGAATATTATAATAAACAAATTGTGAAGAAACTATAATTCCCACTCGCAATACTTCCAGAATTCGACGAAAAGTGGGCAGTGGAAGTGTGTTAACCCACCTGGGTTAACAAGGGGAACCTTCTCCTTGTAGGTTCCCCTTGTATGCCGTGCTGTGTGCGAAATACAGCGTTAAGTTAGCTTAACTTAGTTTGAGTGGCGGAATTTAATACCTCGCTTTGCCTGGTTGCTAGAGTGAAGAAATGAAAATATGAAATATTTCATTCCCCCGAGTGGAGATTAATCCACAACCGCTGTGCCTTCAGTCACACCCTCCTGCCACCGGGCCACAACGGCCTCAATCAAGGTTAATAAACATTGCATAACGTAAATGTAGACAAATATGCAATTTTTTAATTTGTTTTCCAGATTTTCTCAATACTGGTGGTGGCGCTGGAAGCGTTTGTAAGTTTTAAAAATGTTCCAACTTACCACACCATGGCGTTGTACAAGGGCGTCTCCTTCTACTCCCAGATTTGGTTTGCGCTGATACTCTATACGGCGGAGATAGTGTTTAACGTTGTACTTCTAGTGGGAGCTCATAAGGTGCTATAAACTTATATTCATATATTAAATATAAATATTTTTGGCGAGAATAATTATCATATTTTAAAAGTACCTAATATGTCAATGTATGCAGATAGACTATTTACAAAGTTTGAGCGCGTTTCCTGCAACATTTCATAAAATGTAAATTATTTAAAACTGGGCCATATGAGGGAATTGCTATATGTTGGTGATCAATATCATCTTTACGCTGACCCCCGCATATAGTATGATATGCAGAGGGAGCCTAATATTAAGACTCCCCTCATTAGTTTCCGTCGAATTCTGGAGGCATTGACGCCACGCCAAGCTTTGTCTCAACACAACAGCGAAGTGATGAAAATATTAAATATTCATTGTCTAGAGTAAGAATCGAACCCATAACCTGCCGTGTTTACAGTCACATGTCAGCCGCAATCAACAGGAAATGCAAGCAAGTAAACAAGTAGCAATAAGTTTAAAGTATAAAATAAATAATATTTCATACAATGCTCACACTTTTTTGGTATACTATACATGGCTGAGGTGTTGTATAGGATACCGTAGGCCACGCGGACGAAGCCGCAGGTACCAGCTAGTTTCTTATTATTTTGATTTCAGAAAAGAACACAGTTAATGCGAGCTTACTACTACTATGGTATCACCACCACGCTCGCGTCGCTGGTTACATTCATAGTGGTGCGCCATCAGGAACTATATCGGTATTGGGCGTATTTTGTTTTGGAATGTTGTTTTGTTCTCACTAGTTTAGGTAAGATTATAAATTTTAAATTGTTTTTTGTAATATTAATATATGGAGACCTCGGTTAACCTTCAAGACTCCAAGTTCTGTTAACTTTCAGGACTCCAAGTCTATCTCCTGCTACTAGTTAGAAGCGAGCTGTTGAAGATCCGACAGAGCACCCGTCTATGTTATGTCAACCACGCGGCAGAAGTCATGGTTGATACGCCTCTACAGGTTGGAAGAAATCCCTTTTGAAATAACTGGATATAGTTTAACGCAATAAAATTTAATAATAAATTAGTAAATCTTTGTTAATATTAGACAAATGTTAGCATTGTATAAAAAGCAACGATTCTACAGTTTATGTTCTTACTAAAGCGAGGTAAAAATGCTTTCCTGGACGTGGGAGTTGAACCCACTACCGTTTTGCCTCCATCGGGCTGTACATCACGTACTGTTCTATTATGTGACATGTAAATGTATATTTGCAGTTTCAATAAAATACTATCATGTAGTATAATATAGTCTATACAGCCTCTGTGCAGGTCTCTGTGCAGGTCTCTGTGTAGAGCTACTTACAGTATAAGTTAATATTAAGCAAGCTGTTGAATAAAGTAATAAATTTATAAATTAGATTCGTTTTTGAAAATGTTCCAAGAGCTCCGTCGATATTTGAGTACCCTTAAAGCATCATTTTTATGATTTTGTATATATGAGTAAACTCATTTAACTTATTTTATTTGATATAAAAAATGGTTTGGATAGATTACTCCATTTATTACTGTACTAGGAGGAGTAGTTACTGAGATTAGCATGTTCAACCAAGCGAACTCATCAGATTTAAAATATTAGATCTTTGGATCTTGTAGATTGACTCTCTATACCAATATTTTTATACATTGTCTATATTACTATGGCATAATATGTTATAAATATAACCTTTTTTAAATATAACATTACTAGTTTATTCACGCTGTATCCCGCCCACAGCAGGGTAGTCAGAGGTAAGGTAAGTCAGACTAAGAGTCCGAGGGAACCGACTGCACGTACAGTGGATTACATCGAGACTAATTTACGTCACGCTACCTGCCTCGGTAAAGGAGTAATGTATCAGAATAACATTTTTAATAGGAACCAGTAGTTTCTAAGATTAACGCGTTTAACCAAACAAACTCATCAACTTTGTAGTGTTATATCACTATTCATACGCGTGTAGATATCGCACACTCTCACTGGACTCGAAGCTGTCATTCCCATGACGCAATTGAAAACACCAGGGTCAGAGGTCAATGGATATCGCGCTGTTATCTCTGGTAATATGATATATGAAGGTATATATAAAAATATGGTAATTTGTATGTTTAATTGTTTGCAGAAAAATATGTTATGCATTAGAGAGAATATTGTTTTCCCTGCTGCATTCTTTTTCCCGCAAGGTAGGAAATTTGTGGCGAATAGTAATTTATTTTAATGTTTCATTTATATTCTCAAAACATTGTTTAGTTTTGAATATTATAAAAAGTGAACAATTTTTCTATTGTATGTTTAAATATATATACGTATGTTCATTTCTCTAGCCTTCCTTACAGTCCAAACGGGTAGACGGTTTTTGACATAATATGAGGTGACGCGGCATTCGTTATTATTTTGTTAGATATCTACGAAAAATATTTTTTTAATGGAAAAGGGGGGCGAGGTGTTCCTTTTCTTACCATAGTAGCATGAGTATCAAATGAAGCTAATGAAAAGATATTTCCAATAAAAGAAATTAAGTCTGTAATAAAGAATTCGAGTTTCCCTTTTTTTAAACATTCTTGGCCTTTCTTGGATATTTTTATATAAAAAAAATAAGTAGGTAGCACTGAAGTATTGCTTGTATTTTTATTTATATTCCCAAAGCTCTAAAAATATATGTCGTTATAATAACGTCAAAGTTTAACAATTAAGACATTAAGATAATCACTAAAAAATGTGTTGAGGGGAAAATCCTATAATTTTGATATATTAAAGCAATTTATTTGCACTATAGTTTATTTATGATCTCAGTCTTGTTTAAAACAGTCATATAATATTAAGGTTTAGGCTATTTTTTAAAAGAAAAAAGTTATTTTTTTTTACTGTGTGGTGAAAGAGTTACATCACTATTTTATATTGTAATTATACAAGTTATACAAAATGAGTCTGAAGTTATACGCCTGTTGTTTGTGCTTTCCACTGAGAATTGGTTTGCTAGTGTGGGGATACTGTGGACTGGTAAGTAATTAATTAAATGTAACCTAAATTATAATAATTAAATGTAACCTAAATAATAACCTAAATTGTCTTTACGTAGTATGAAACAAAGTCTTATCCCAGAGCGTAATAAATATCAACTTTATATAACAGTGTAGACAGAGCGTCGTCCAATTAATGAGATATTGCGTGTGAGTGCCAGCACTCAACGCCGGCCTTTGTCTACCAGAGCGGGAAGACGAAAATTATTTAAATATACCCCATTTCATATTCCCCATTTCGGTAATCGAACTCTCAATCATCAGGCCTAGATAATTATAATTAAAATTGAAAAAATAATGAAAGTTCTATTTTTCAGGTTCTAAATTATATAAGCTTAATTCACACGTTATGTAAAATGTACGATTTTTTGGATGGAACCGAAAAGACAGATTCTTCTAATTTCATCAGTTTGTCTCTCACTATGGGCGCCTTGAGTCTACACTTCATATTCTATATTGTACTAATAGCTGGACTACATAAGGTAAGAATCTAACATTTTTAAAATGTTATATTTCTTTTAAAAACATATAAAAAAATAAAGTACGGGATTTGACCACTTGTAACTAGCGTATAAGAATTTCGAAGTAGTTCGATGACAGCGTATAACTTGATGGTTAGACCGTTTGAAAAGTTTGTTTCCAAAAGGAGCGGATTCAAATCTCGCTTCGCTAAAATTTTTATACGTTTTAAAAAAATATAAGATAAGTTAACAACTACGTTTACGGTAAATTGGAAAGCTCATTAGTTTGTCCAAGAATATGTACAATCGTTAAATATTATAGGATATGTCGTGATTCTGAAACAAATGTGACAAAATTTAAAATAATCAGATTATTTTATCTCTTTTCCAGAGAAGCTGTACTCTTTTAGAGATCTTCTATGGATTTTGTGTAATAGTAATGATCATGTGGGCTTCGGTCCAAGCGCTGTATATACCTCTGAAAGCATACAAGTTATACCCGAGACACAAGTTCGACATCTGGTGGAGTGTGCTTATGAACGTGGTCATAGCTGCGATAGGTCTGCGTAAGTATCTCTTGTTCAAGAACGTTGTCAATGCACCTGGTTCCAGGGTCTTTCTTCCCCAGTGGTTCTCATTCCTTTTAACAATAAGTCCTGCCCATTGCCACTTCAGCTTGGAGATTCAGAGAGCTATCGGTAACCTCCGTATATATTTGGTTAATCGATACCCAACTAAATCAAGGAATAAATGAGATATTCTGTTCTGCTATTCATTGGGACGGCGTCTGACTGTAGGCGTGAAGGTTGTGAGCTCGTTTCTACTCCACCGGGAGAATTAATTATTTTTATTTATGGCTCTCGGAAAGTGTCTTAACATTAGGTTCCCTCTGCATCCCGAAGCCAAAAAAGTAAATTAAATTAATTAATACGCTGTATCGCTAATGGTGTTAAAAATATATTTTAAATTTTGTGTTTACAGTGCTCCAGTTCTACCTGGTGGTCAGCGTGCGTAGTATGATCTCTACACTCGAAGATGTAAAAGAATGTTCCGCACCTTTAGAAGATATGGAAGACCAGACCTGCGTCCTTCACTTGTATAATACTAACAAAGAATGTTGTAATGACTGTTAGTCAACATTCATTATTTATTTAGTGTTAACTTATAAACTTAGATTTGATTTAGACAAATCTCGGTGTTGATTTCCGCCAATCAACACGCAGTATCTAGAAATTGGGCGGTGTGTGGCTAACAGTGTTTTAATACTCCTGCCTATGCCGTTTTGCAGGAAAAGCGGGAAAATAAAACAAAAACTTATTGACGATATACTTTCGGCCAATTTGCCTCTTTAACCACTTATTTTCTTTTATTTGCTGCGTTTTTATTAATTGAATATTTCCTATCATTCTTTTATAACATAACAGGATCAAAATAACATTAAAGTTCAATGAAGTAAGTCCAAACACTATATTGAAACTATTTTGTCGTAATTTTTGCCGGCTAGTCAATGAGTGTCAATAATTATAAATACAGGCCGTCGCAGCCATACGAGCACGAGCGTACGGCAAAACATGTGTTGAGTTCCGCCGACCAACAAGCAACGACTAGAGAATTTGACGGCACGGAAGTGTCTTAAATGGGACAGAGAGTCTAACCACGTCATTTTGTTGTACAGTATCATAATGTTTGAGTTTAAATGTTATTTATTTTTATGTACCCTGGAATATGCGGAAATTATTGAAAAATTTATATTGTAAATAGTGTTAAGGTCTAATATAAAATAATGAGTATTATATAAACTTAAATAAATAGATATTAAATTATTTTTGTGCTGTTATTTATTTCGTCGTAGCGCAGATGCATAAAGCGTGACTGTAAAACCATTTTAGTTGTGGGTTCGATCGATAGTGGGGACTCGAGGAGATGAAATATTTATTTAAATTTATATTTCCATTTCTTCGCTTTGGTATTGAGGCAAATCGCGGCGTAGAGTTCTGCCACTCAACACACAATGCCTCTAGAACTCGGCAGAAAGTGGGGAACGGAGTGTTTCTCTACCTCTGCCTACCTTGCTGTGTGCGGGATAGAGCATGAAGCGGATTTTTTTATAATAAGTATGGTTGTAATCGCTATTGTTGTAGGTTCGATTGTTACCTAGTTTTTTGGTAGACAAAGCTTTGAGTTCCGCGACTCAACGAGCTATTAAGCAGCCTCTTTCAAAAATACTTTTAAGCAAACTGAATTTATTAATAAGGGTGTTTATAAATTTCCATTATTATTTATATTTACTCCAACCTACCCCGCATCCAAGATCTTATATAACTCTGACCTCGCTTTGTTCATCTAAGAACGCTCTGCATAGGAATAAGGCTTGTACAGCGCGACAGAGTGACCTGACACTAGATTCTCTCTTTCTACCATGTTAATGGAATGAAATGGGAAACTGAAAAATGTGAGTGAGTGAGTACAGCCATAGGAGGATATTGTATTATTTTCTGTCGTACCTACTTTAGCTCTTCCATTGTTTTTCAGGAAGCGCACTTCCTGCTTCACATTTAATCCTATCATGATGAATACTGTATGAATTAAATAACTTATAAATAAATATATTTATTTAATAAAGGATAATTTTGAAAAATACATATTTGAAGTATATTTATTTTAAGTTTTTTTTTTCAATTATATAGGTATAAATTTCCATTAACTTTGTTTCAAATTTCATAACTGTAGGTTCACGAGAAGTACTCTATAGGTTTTGATTACTCGGATCGACGGACTCGAATTTCATGTAGCATAAACGTCTTTGAGTCTTTTGGTTTTAAGAAGTTAGAAGCTAAATTTGTGCTATGCTTTAATATCAGCTTAATACATCCATGCGAACTTAAGATGAACGACAAAGTATAAGGATTTTCATTTTGACGTACGGGGCCCCAAAAATACGAGTATATATTCAGTTCCTCGGCGACTTTGACAGCAAAACTGCTTTACGAAGCGGTGGTAGTTTTATGTTCACACAAAAGTACTTACATAGAAATACTTGAATAAATGATAATATTTTGCATTCGACCTAAAACATCGTTAGTGCGACGTAACAACCACGCGTTGAGGTTATGATCATTTTAATCATTTATCATGTCTGTTATTGAGTGACCTCATATTTAAATCGTGTAATGAAATATTGTTATTATTATTAACTTTTATAATTATACGTATTTGTCTAAAATCTCCACTTGGACTTGGACTGAGCAAGCTCTGGCTCTCAGCGCCTCCGGGATCCTGAGCAATTTCTTCCAGTAATCTGTCATTTATTATCGATTCTTTTTCTATTGGGTATAATAATTTTAAAAAATGTATAAAGGGTTGGAGAACTCAACGCCAGGTTTTTCTTACATTCATCGTATAAGAAAAATGTTAATAATTAATATGCAAATAGAAATGGCACTTCATATGTATGTTATTTGGGTTGGGGTTCCCTACCTCAAAAGGTAAAAACGGATCAGTATCTCGTGCAGATCAACGGGAACAATCGGTATCAAATCGGTACGGAAGCCTCGATGGGCGAGTCCTACTCGCACTTATTACACTGACAATTGACAAGCTGGTTTAACAATAACAAGGAACAAGTCCGTCCGCAACAGTGCGGTCTCATGTTAAAAATGACATTTATCGAATAATAAAAAAGTTACGTATGGACGCCAGATTACAGAAAAATATGAAATGGCACAGAACTTTCTATGCTTACTTACAAAAGGATGAGATAAAAAGAAAATAATCCGATGGACCCTCCTGTATTTCGTGGGAAATAAGCCCACAATAGGTTAAAATTTAAAACCAAATAAAAGTTTTATATAATTTACCACATTTTATATTTAATAAGCTAAAGTTAATTTTACTGTCGGGGAGTCTTAAGTTATAACTTATTTTATTAATAATCATGTTTATTAAATGCATTCATGTTTTATTCATTGTGCACAGAACACAATTATAGGATATATGACATCCTCATTTAGAATATGAAGTGTAAAGTAGGTATTTTAGATATGTATAAACTCTTTATATCATACAAAAATTAATTTTACAAAGAAGATAAGTATAACAAAGAATTTGAGCGAAGCAAAGTTCCCCCTATTGGGCTGACGCTCCTCGGTTTCAGTCTAACAGGAGACGCTTTTCGACACTGATTTAGGACAGACAGACATTTAGATCTGTTACTAAGAGAATATAATTATTAAAAAAAAATATGAAGTATATAAACGTAGCAGGACTCAAGCCCGTGAACTCATCTTAGGAATAGTCTTTGAGTAGCAGAAATTGAATCATCTAAAGAGATGATTTTTCATCTGTTTTTGGAAAAAATAGATTGTACCAAGGGTATAAGTATTTCGGCGTAGATCGATAGGAACGTATGGCGATGCCTGGATGCCTGGACGGTGAACAAGAGATGCGGATTCGAGTCCAGTTGCGTTTAAATATTTGTAGGTAACCTTGACATTGTAAATACATTCGTACACATTTCTATAATAGAACACGCTTGCTCTTGGTGAGCTGCCAGTAGTGATCTATACGTATGATAAAATTGTAAAAAACCGTTGTCTGTGAGTGGAAGATATTTGAGAAAATCGATTAATGGCGTTTATCAAAATAACAACAAAAGATAATGATTTTTTAAACTGCGCACGACTGGCCTCTAAGGACCTCTTCTTTGAATTCAAACAATATTTTTTATTAGCTGTGAGCTTATGTAGGTATACAGGTAACGTAAGTAAATGCAAAAATAATAACTTAAATTACATCTAAACCATATTTCAATAAATTTAATATATACGTATCATTGCCTCTACTGCTGACTGCCCACTACTTTTATCATAATCTGTCATTGTGACGTGAAGCCTCTCAACTCTCCGCACGGAGAATGAAGTGTTTGTATCAATTTATTATGTATGTTTAAGTTATAATGATTGTGAAGCCGAACACAGCATATATCCACGTAGTGTTTACTGTCAATCGGCTCTCTTCACCTAATTATTATTATTTTTATAGTAAAAGCCGCTGGAGGCCAGGCACAAGCATGCGCAGTTAAACGCCAGAATTCGAATTCGATTCCCACTCGGGGGGATTACAAGACTTCATAATATTTACTTTACAACTAAAATTTACAAGATTTTGGCTTGCTTTTATATTTCAATTCATTCAATTTTTACATACAAAGCTTTTTGTAGAAAAATGGATACTTAGTAGGAATTCCCATAAAAAAGCAAAGCACTTCCTAGATTCCGTTGGGCAAATCCTAACATCCGCAGATAGTGTATTTACAAACAGCGCAACGAAACGATAACAAATATAAATAAATGCAAATTTTGCCATACACCCGCCCAGACGCGCCTTGACCGCGGTCAGAGACGTACCGTTACTGAATTCTCGACATCATTTTAAATAACAACTTTAAAATTTGCCTTTTCTAAGTAATATTGTTCAGTGAGTGATTGAAAAAGTGATCAGCATGAGGTGCGAGATACCAGAAGTTACAAGATGCTGCTTCTGTTTCCCGCTGAGACTCGGCTTGCTGGTGTGGGCGTATATAAAGTCGGTGCGTATCTAACTTTTATTGTGAAAAACAAGTGATGTTTTTTTTGAGGTTGCATGTTCAATTCTTAGAAACATACATATGTATTTTATTTATATTAAGCTGAACGTTTATGTATGAAATATGTTTTGAATTTTAGTAAAATATATAAAAGATTTGGTTAATCTATATCTATTCTATATTTATAATGAATCTGTAGAAAAGTAATTTCTGTACATTGAAAATATAAAAAAAAATTGCTAGGGTGTTAAAGGACAATTAACAGAATCCATTTCGTATGTATTGTTCCGTATTGTTTGTCTGTTTATGTGAATACATATCACGTAAAAAGTACACAACAAATTTAAGCAACTTTTATACACAAAATTTGTAAGTAACTCAGAGTAGGTTTCAGTTTTTATTTCATTGTAATCGCTTTACTCTATCAAAAGATATAAGTATTTAACGTTTTCAAGAAGTTAAGTTTAGTTTTCTATCAGTTTAACATTAATAGATGGCTCAACAGATTCTGAATCGCGCTGCAATTTTTGGCGAAAGAATGAAGTTTGAAACCTCTTGATTGGAATCACTGTTGATAAAAAATTTATTATTAATGAATGATAACGCTACTAAATTTATATTTGAGAAAATAGAAACAAATTGTTGCGTCATTAATTATTATTTGTTAAAAATTAATTACATCGGAAAAGAATAGTAATCATCTCAATACCTTAGTAATACATAATATTATCGATTAACATAATTGAGTGTTAAGTGTTTTAGTTAATCTACCCATATAATGAAGCTGTAGAGTAAATGTTTACACCTCATATCCTATTAGGTTTGTAATGTATTCGTATACATTTAGTTTTCACTTTCGTAAGTGGGGAACTAAGTGATTTGAGACTAAGTCCTCGAGTAACTTCACTAAGACTAGAGTAGAGTGCGTCAAACTGAACTAGACCGTAGACGACTTACTCTCTCTATCACTAAATGGAATTAATTTGCGGAAATTGTTATTATTGTGCCTTCTGCTTCGAGATAATATCAAATTTTGCAATAAACGTTTGTTTATGTGCGGCTTATCATTCAGTGGGAGTTGGCGGGCTTTGATACCTACCTATGTTTGATAAGAGAACCTTGTGTCCCTATATACATACAAAATACATATACTTGTTGCAATAGTACATAAAATATAATTGAAATATGTATAATCGCTTTGATAAATTACAACATTTTTTTAAAAATTATTAATATCATTCTTAAATCTATATTAATTTGTAAATTAACTATTTATATACACAAAAATATATAGTACATATAAGTAATTTCTAGAAATTCCTACAGGAACAGGAAAATAGGAAACTCTCCATTTACGCCTCAGTGTCCTCGCAAATATTCTTTTTCGCTGTTTTACCCCCTAAAATGTAGTATAATATTAATAGTAGAAATGTATAAAGATCTAAATTAATACATTTTTTCTATATTTTTCCAGATATCCAATCTTCTTCTCTTCACGCTTATACTTTTCACGACAATCGACGAGTGGTCGCGGTACCACAACCACGTGCCAGCCTCAATTTTCATATTTCATATACCGGTACTGCTGGCGCTACTCTTGGACATCATATTCCATATTATATTTATAATCAGTGCACATAAAGTAAGTAATATAAAGGTGTTTACTATATATTCAATAATAATGAAGGCTGTCCTATTCCCACTCGGTAGAACGAATTGTTTTCATTTCCTAACTCTATTGCATAGACATTGCGGGAAGCAAAAAACTTACACCATTAGATACTTTCGTGAAAATATTCTGTACCTCTAGTACAGTTGTAAGGCCGACGGTCGTGGATTCGATTCCAATCGGGGGTTTGAAGCATTTCATATTTTCATTTCTGCGCTCTGATAACGAGGCAAAGTACAGCGTTGAGTTCCGCCACTCCACACGCAATCGCTCATGAATTTGGTGGTAAATGGGGGACGGAAGTGTGTTAATGAGGAACAAAACAAAAGACATTACACACACGTGTAACTTTTTTGTTAATATATATATTCCGTTTTTCAGAAAGACCACAGCAAGATGAGGATATTCTACCGGTACAGCATATTCGCGCTCGTCGTGTACGTGCTGGGGTTCGCCATCACGATGTCGCTCTTCTTTGTCGAAACCTACTTCATATATGCTGTTATATTTGGACTGTTTCAATTGGGCCTCTTTATGTGGATTATAAGTAACTATATATTTTAAGTTCACTGTTTTAACCTCTTCTTTTAGCTCGCGCATTTCTTCACGCTGTATTCCGCTTCTACTAGGTTAAGTAGAGGGAACCTAGTGTGAGGAGTTGGGATATTCTTATTTTAGTTTATTGACATTTCCGAAAAGATTCGGTTCGGAATCAAGCGGAAAGTGGAGAGACAAGTGCCCTAACACTTAGTTTTCTCTGTCTCCCCTGCCATATGCGTATGCAGCAGAATAGTGGTAGAACTCAATAGAGCACTTTATCTAAACTACAGCAAGGAAATGAATATAAATGATTACCCCGAGTGGAAATCGAGCCCACACCTATCGTACAAGTTACAACGCACAAAAATAAAAGAAGTCCGATTAATTTTGGCATATATATTGCAATACGCAAAAGTTCAATCACCCAAGTTCCACCGCGAGCTCGTCGAGCGTGTTTGACGTGTTCCTTAATTTGTATTAGTCATGCAGTCGTGCAGATGAGTAGGTACTGTTCAAGGAAATATATTTGTTTTGTTTTACTTTTTAAGTTACAAGTGTAATAAGGTGAAATGGTTATATTTGTTTCTCTATTATAAGTACATAAGTACTAGTACACTTTTGCAGCTTTACACTTTTTCCCGCAAAGCACGATGGGCATTGGAAATCTAGTGTTAAGCCTCTCCTTTCTTTTCCCCAAATCTTCAATTTTCGAAGCTCATTGCCATGATAAGCCAGGATAATTGTATATATCATGACAATAAGCTCCGCCACCAAGTAATATTCAAGCAATGTCTCGAAAATTGAAGAATTGGGGATTTTATCGGTCATGGTGCAGGTGTACAAACGTGCAGAAATGAAATATTTTATTAATCATTAATAAAAAGTATTTTTGTTTCCTTAATGTGGAATAACACTTTAAAATGATAAAAATATTTAATATTTTGATCTCCTTACTTTAGTGACGAAGCTAGAGAAGCATCGATTTCCACCAACACGTAATCCAAAGTGTGTATAGTCGTTAATGCAACGGGAGTGACTTACCACTAGGTTTACAGATTCCCCTTGACTTCTCTGCTAATACCACGGACGGACATAGTACACGTTGAATATTATTAGTTCTTCACACCTGTCTTATATTGTCTTTACGACAACATCGCTCTGGCTTCTACTTTTAGCGCATGACTCAATTTAAATGTATTGTCATAGAGGCCGTTGTGGCGCAGCGACAGTGTCTGACTGTACACGCGACGTTCGTGAGTTCGATTCCAACTCTGGGAAACGTCTGTTTTATTTCTTGCTTTAGTAACTAGACAAAGTATTGCTTTGAGTTTTACCACTTACCACAGAATGTCCAGAGTATTTAACACTGAATTCTCTCTGCTTTGCTGTATACGGAATACAGCGTAAAGATAAAAAAATATCATTTGCATCCTAAAATATCCATAAATATGATGCTTAGTCTTAAATATCCTTATAAATATTAAAATGTAGCTTAAATTTAAATCTATTTTCATTTTAGTAATCCAGTTCTACGTTTTGATTCTCGTTCGAAGTGAAGTGATAAAACTGGAGAGGAACACAAACTTTGAATTTGTAAATCACGCAGCAGACCCTGACTCCTTGAAAGTGGATATAAAAAATATGGAAGGATTAGGATATTAATTTGTGATTGTGGGTGTTGATGACAATAGCTGATGTAAACTTCTAGTCAATTTTGGCTAGTTGAGCCTTATTACAAGAACAGTTTTGCTAAGTTAGCACCGGGAGCGATACGGGACCCTTAAGGACTAACTTGAACATACAAGAGCAAACTGCATACACGTATAATATTGCCACCAATAAATAGTTCCACGCTCAGTCCTAGGGAGCGAAGTAAAAGAAGGCTGGGCTTAGAAATATATAATATCAAATTAACAAATAAAAAATAAGAGCTCCAAGCTATCATGGACCAAGGTTTTCATATGTTACCTTCTTTATGTACCTACGTATAACAACACGACTAATGTAATTGTGTTGTGTTCAACAACAGTTAATTATTGTATAACCTAACTCCATAAATGTAAAAAAAACAAATAGATCACGACTGTCAATTTTTGTTACCTATTGAGCTTGTTTTTTCATTTATGTAGGTTTATGCAGTCCAGTTCTTTTATATCATCCCTTCTTTTGTGACAATTTGAATCCGCTTGCACATTCCACTAGCAGTAGGTTATCACTAAAAATGGTATATATCCTACTACTAGCCACTACTAGTCCAGCCATAATAACATTAAATATATACTCGTATGTAATAACAATGAACTAAAATGACGTACTTACATTGTTTCTAGTATCAAAATAATTTTCATACATATTTTCTTATTTAAATATATTTTTAACATTTTAGTGTTGTCAACATCTGTCGGAGTATGAATGATCTGTAAATATATAAGTAACAAGTAGAGTGCCTTAATTGTATATAATATAAGCTATGTAATATAACCATTTTGTAAATTGTAATATAAAAGTAACATATAAATATTGAGAAAACATTTTTTTTATTAATTTTTATCACCAATTAAATTTTCTATTTTAGCATTTGCTTATTATTTATTTGAAAATTTTGATTTTTTTTTTAATTTTCTTCACTTTTCTTTAGCTCATAAAAGTATTTACTTTTATGCATTTGCAAAGAAATTGTGGTTAAAGAGTTTATTTATTTCTCAAAAGAAATTACATTTCACTTAAAGAGAAATACAAAATTATCTTAAATTAGTAAATATACATCAATGTGAGCGTTGGATTCAGCAAAACATGGTAAATAACAAAAAGAAAACAATATCAAAAACTCAATTAACAAATGTAAGTGAAAGAGGGTATATTGAGATAATTTAAATATATTTGACCATGACCATTCACAATAAAGTTAGGTTTACCCTACATTTGAAGAAGTCATAATGCAGGGTCGGATTCTATTTTAATTTTATAAAATGTTCCTTTAATTTCCATGTTTGACTTTACTCGCTATGAATTGGAGTACCAATGTATAGTACCATGTAAATGTTCCCCACATTATAATGTCATTCACATTCCCTCACTCTGGAGTACCTTAACATTAGGTTCCCAGGTCCCAGGTTCTCTCTGTCAACTGAAGATTGTATATTTGCACTAAACATGTAATTTATAATCATAATAATAGAAAGAATTGTTACTTGTTAGAGTCAAACAGCGCTTAGTGTGTCTGGCATACTACGCGGAGTAGAACACTGTTATTTGACAGACATCAGAACAGACATTCAACACTAGAAGTTACAGACTGCAACTGGTGTCGAATAAAGCAACATAGTTTTTGTACTTGTTAAAAACAAAAGATATCAAAATAATTATTCTCTATAAGCAGGTTCACGTTGTATTCTGTCTGTATACTCTCGTACGACAGGCACTAGGCATAAATAAATTAATGTTAAGACATTTTGTTCCTCATCATGTGTGGAGTGGCGAGTTTGAACGCCTCGCTTACCAAAAATTTAATTTATATATAGAGATATATGTAGTTAAGTTATTTAAACATATAAAACTATTTCTGATATTTTGAAGGCGTTTATCATACAGATCTTTTAACGCCTTTTGTAAAATAATAGCAATATTTTGCTAAATCTTATTTGCTTATTACTTGTGGTGGCGCTGTGGTGGACTTCTATACGAGATAAGATGGGTACACAATGTACTATGGTACTCTATACCAGGAAAGAAAATTGATCTGAACCATAAAAGTATTTTTTCTTTAATTTAAACCTTTACTTAAAAAAAACATGTGAAGTACAAATTGGTCTCGGCCACTGAGAGTTCCCGAGAGTGTTGTCCGACATCAACCTGCCGCGCTACTTACACTCGAACTCGCTCGAACTCGCCACACAATTAAATAGAAACATTTTTTTAATAATATTCATATTTTTAATCCGTCTATCTATCCGTCTGTTGTGAAATACAATTGTCATGACTATTTTTAAATTTATAGGTTTTATTTCAGCCTCACGCTGTATCCCGTAGCATCCTCTGTAGCAGGGTAGGCAAAGGGAGCATAGTGTTAAGACATTCCGCCCCTCACTTTCCGACGGTTTCTGGAGGCAATTTGTATTGAGTGACTCAACGCCGCGCGTGAAAAAAGGGTGAAGAAAGGAAATTTTAAATATTTCATTTCCTCGAGGAGAAATCGAACCCACAACTAGTCACATACTTATCTTATAATTTCTATTTAAATTTCTAATTATTTAAATTTTTAATTTCAACTTCATTTCATCATTCAGATAATGTAACAGATGTTGAAGGTTAAACACAGTTTTATTATAATTGAGTAATTTACACAATAGTGACTGGACGACATCCTCTCAGATGAAAAGATTTCTCTAAATATATACAAAGATATCAAATAAAATCTTATCTCTTTTACATTTTCAACATCCATTGCGGAATCCTAAACATTAATTCAAGTAGGTAACGTTAAAATTCTTCAATGTACTGAAAAACTAACGATACTCTAAAATTTTAGTTTATTCGAGTGTAAAGAAAACATCCTATTCAGCGGTCAAAGGATATTAGATCGTCCTCAGAACTACTCGTCTTCAGCTAAAGCGCGTCTGCTTCGAGAAGTTAGCGTCCATGCTAAAATATATTCAATAATATCCATACTATGAAGTGTAGTTTTGGTCTGAAATTGCCTGTCATGAGAAGGTGCTGCTTTTGTGTGCCGCTACGTAAAGGTGTCATAATATTTGGATATGTCAACCTTGTAAGTATAATATTCTTGCAATACTCACTATATATATACATTTGTTACTTTGTTGGCACAACCTCTGACTGCTGATTCCTTGTCAGGAGAGTGAATTATTTTAGTTTTCTCGCTCTGGTAAGTCTATAAGCAAATCTCGGTGTTGAGTTCCGCCACACAACACGCAATGTCTCGCAAACTGGGTAGAAAGTAGAGAATGGAGTATCTTTATACTAGTTTCTTTCTGCCTACCCTGCGAGGTGATCCAATCCTTTCTTTTGCACGTCTCATGGTTATACTTAGGTAATTGTATATAACGACAGTTTCTTATTACAAACTTCATCTAGCCTTAACCTATATTACTATGTATTATGTGGCCTCTTGGAGTTTATTTATTGATACAAATATACATTTCCTCTCAACTAGCCTGTCTTCTATGGAGGAAGGGTCAAGGGAGAAATTCACTTTAACTCAATTAAGCTTTTATTCAATTTAATTGAGAATAAATATTAAGATAAGAAACGTAATAGACCTAATAAGATCTTTTAGAGAGGCTAGTCGTGGCGCAGGGGCATACTGGGCACAGGCTCAGAGGTTCAATTCCCACTTGAGGATCGTCGCGTTTACGGCCAGTCCACGGCGGCCTTGACAGTAATATTATATTCGTATTGGTTGATAACCTTTCCCTCCTTTGTATCCGTCTTGGATAAGTCACTTTAATACGCATCACTTGACCGTTGACTTACGTAATTATGCTTAGAGAATGTTTAACAGAAATAAAGAGCAAGTTAGGAACCTTAGAATTGGCTCGGCTTTACCTAGAGATTTCATTACTTTTTGCAGAATGCAGGTTTTAACTTGATTAGTTCAAATTAGAGTAGATATGATCAGATACTCCAGACCCAGAGATACACACATGTGATAGAGGTAGTCAGCTCTCCAGTTCTTGGAAAGCTCTAGTTCTAATTTGATTATCAGTGAGTGAGTACAAGAGAGTCAATGTTGAAATAATAAAACT
>JAEBDU010013368.1:52084-120805 GCA_016802625.1 Heliconius numata | reverse complement strand
TTCACCTTCACCTTCACCTTCACCTTCACCTTCACCTTCACCTTCACCTTCACCTTCACCTTCACCTTCACCTTCACCTTCACCTTCACCTTCACCTTCACCTTCACCTTAACCTTAACCTTAACCTTAACCTTAACCTTCACCTTAACCTTAACCTTAACCTTAACCTTAACCTTAACCTTAACCTTAACCTTAACCTTAACCTAAACCCAAACACAAACACAAACACACACATAAACATAAACAATTTTATAGTTCAATATTTTTTATATTTCTGTTGATAAAGAAATGAAAAAAAAAATTATAAAAGAAAATGTTAAAATATTGTGTATTATTTTTTTTTTATTTATATTTTATTGCCATCTATTAGCATAATATGGAAGTATGTATAGTATGCCTTTAAGTATAAATTTACAATATCGACATAGCAAGCAGTTCTGTATTTAAAAACAAGATGACGCAATGGACATAAAAAGTTTATATTACGCTATATAATTAAAGTTGACAGCTTTCAAAACACTGGCGTTTTGTTCGACAATATCTTTAGTATATGTGTAGCGATAATTAGTTCATTAAAATCATTTTTCTCTTATAATTTTTATTTTCGAGTGTAAGTTAATCAAGATTTATTTTGCTTTTAAATTTTAGTTCCATTATATCAATAATTTAACATCTTAAATTTTTTATGCTAATTAATGAAAACAATAGTTCATACATACTTTACATTTTTTAAAACTTAATATTTTTCTTACAATCTTGCTGAAGAGAACATAATTCACATCATAATCACTAAACATGTATTTCTTTTTTATTATAACTGAGTAGAATATAGATAACTCTAAACCTAAACCTAAACCTAAATCTAAACAAACATAACATTATTGATTTCAATATAACATGTTTACTACATGTTTAATAGTAATCACAAAAAAAATATCTATTAAGTTAAATTTATATTTGTGTAATAATTGATCTTTTTTTTTTAAATTTAATAAAATTATTAAAATATTTCATATTATTATATCTACTTTTTGATTCATTGCCATCTATTAGTATTATATGGAAGTTTTTAGTATCTGTTTAAGTATAAATCTGCGAGAGCGATATTGCAAACAGTTCAGTTTTTATATACAAGATGGCGCTTTGGAGATAATTAATTTATGTTACGCAATTTGATTAAAGTTGACAGCTGTCAAACTCTGGTGTTTTATTCGATGATGTCTTTAGTAAATAATTAGAGATAAATAGTGCATATCAATCATTTTTCTCTAATTATTTTAGTTTGTTAGTGAAAGTTAAACAAGATTTATTTTGTTAAATATATTTTAATTCCATTAAATGAAAAATTTAAGACTATCACGTCTTAAATTATTATTGAAGTGAAGCTTAAAGTTAAATGTACTTAGTGCATTGTTTTAGTATGTTAAAATATTCTATACAAAAAAAATCTTTTGAACAATTCTAAACAAGTAAAATAATGGCTACAAAACTCCATACACTTAATAATCTCTTTTACTGAAGACAACATAAGTGGTATGTACTACTTTTATTATAATAAACATGTATTTCTTTTTTATTTTAACTATATAGAATATAGATACTTCTATAAGATTAGAGTTGGTAATCATTGTATATTTTAAAGTAAATAAAATTCGTAAAATTTACTTATAATGAAAATCATAATAATTTTGTATATTTTTTATTGTATTCACAGATGATGTCATATTTATTAGAAGTACAGCATTCTCAGAATGAGAAGCAGCAGGTGGCAGCATCCAGATATTTAAATAATCATTTAAATGCTTAAAATAATCATGGAATGTTTCTTGCAAGGTAAAAGAAACTTTTTATTAATATCAGTTTGTCTGTTATTCATAAACTATAAAAAATATTTATTTTACATTGAAGGTAGTCCATTAGAATCATATTAGTGTAATTACCAAGAATGCCTGCCTTCTCATCAGTATGTCTAAAATATGTATAGCTATATGAAACTAGATTTATATTGTTTAGTGTAGAATGTTTACATTATTATAAAAAATCTAAAAATGGAAATGATAAGTTTTAAAATATATTAAATATTTATTTTTTTTCCTGTTATTTAGGCTTCATCCCGGGAATCATTGTTACAATAATTGTCAGCTTCAGCAGGCAATATACAGAAGATTATTGAGCATTTGCTCGATTTAAATATATTTACTTGTTAGTATGACTAAATAATAATTCCTTTAATAATTTTGAATACTATAAACATGATGTACTTTGTCATTACCTAAGTTTTAATATTGTTTTGTATATTATTGTAAAAATATTTGTTTTATTTACTTAATAAGAAACATTCTGATTCATCAAACTTGATGTATTAGTCAAAATTACTTTGAATTTATTTTGTTTTAAAATGTAATAGTATTTTTAAAGCATAAATATTGTACAATTTGTAGAAATAAAGCCTCATACTGTCGGTCTTTTATTTACCTACGACACTACGTCACACAAGTATCAAACAAGTGGCGACATCTGTAGAACTCTATAGTCTCTGGAGATTGTCTCTATTGAGATAGGTAATAGAATACTAAAAGAGAATACACTGTTGAAGGTGCTACGCGCTATTTTCAATACAAATAATATCCATGTATAATAAAATTATTTAGAAGATTCAATGATGATATTATTCTGAAAGATATTAATGTTTTTATCCTTGAAAATGTATGTTAAATAAAAAATAATGATTTAAATATTCGGTTTTGAAAATGTGAAAATTCATTTTTTTATTTATTTTTCTACGTGTGACCGCTCACTCGAATTTATTCGAATATATTCAAACAAATTTGTAGTTGTTACAAACTTGTTTCAGTTTCCTAACTGTTTTGTTGTTCATTATGCTTCGACTAACAAACGTAAGCACCACGGTGAGACATATCAGAGGACAACAGCACATTACGTGTTCATGTTGTTACGTTACTAGTGTTCCTACACCACCACCACGTTACTTACGCATCACTTCTATAAGTATTGTCTAATGTCCATCCACCTAACGTGAGCAGACGTCCTGTTTCAAACGGGAGTGTCCCGGTTTTTGTTTGTTTCCCAAGATTGCCACCGGTAATAAATATGGCAAGTATATATATTTTTTCTTTTAATTTTAAAATAAAAATAACATTATATAGTGTAATGGTTTGCCTTTAGTTCTTTCTTGCCACATAATATTTTGTTTTAAATGTCAATTAAGTATGTAATTTTTTTTCAATTAAGTATGTATAAACATATATTTTAAAGTCAAATAAGTATTTGCACACCAACCGACTTGTACGTATTTTGTAAAAAAAATCAATAATAAATGAAAGAAAAGACACTTAATTATAATAAATATTTTGTGTGCATTCCATTAGCATCAATGATGGCTTGCGATCTCCCTGGCATCGACTCCAATAATTTGGACGTTGTTTAATTCGAGATTTTAGCCCACTTCTCCACCAAAACACGCTTCACATAATTTTTATTTAAAAATTTCATATTTTATATTTCATAAATTTTCAATTGGGTTGATGTCTGGATGTCTGTCCATTCTTTACGATTTCATAGCTGTATACTTAGGATCATTGTCCTACTGAAGGTAGTATGTCTCACATACGCCTAATTTTGTTGCGCTGCAAGTTAAAATATCGCGCAACAGTTTAACGTAATCTACAGCTTTCATTATTCCTTCGATAAAAGCCAAGTTTCCGACACCATTTGCTGTCATGCAGCCTCAAACCATCACAAGACCACCACCATGTTTGACTGTACTATGCACCTTGTTTCGCCTGTAGTTCAGTATTTGGCTTGGGCCTCACAAATCTTTGTCTGTCCGATCCAAAAAGATAAAATTTGCTTTCATCAGAAAAAAATAAAATTATTCCAAAATTGTAAACGTATATTTACGTATTCTTTCGCGAAAGTTAGTCTTTTTGCTATATTGGCCTCACTTATGAAAGAATTTTTCTTCGCTGCTCTGCTGCGAAGACCACCATTACCCAATACGTTTCTTACAGTTTGGGCACAGGCAACCTTACCTGATCTTGACGCGATATCATTTGCTAAGCTTTGAGCGCCTGTAAATGGTTTATTTTGTACCGATTTTAAAATTTGAGGCCTTTCTCTCGCACTGAGCTTCTTCGGAAGAACGGACCTTGCCTTATTTTCAACACTACCCATTTCTTCTCGGTTTTTTATAATTTACTACACAGTCGAGTAATTTAACTTTAAGTTTGACCCGATTTGGCGATAACTTCAACCTTCATTACGGAGTAAAATAATTTCTTTACGCGTCGATAACGACAGTTCAAATTCTTTCGGCATGTTGGCTTCAAGATTTTTTCTGAACACTAAACAAAACTCTCGATATGAGAATACGTTTCCAGATGTTCACATGTATACAAGCGATGTTCATATTTTACCTAAAGTGACAAAATGTCGCGGGAATAACATTGTATCAAGAGAATGGTTAGTGTGCAAATACTTATTTGACTTTAAGAAAAGGTGTTTTTACCATCTCATTTTTTTACTTCTATTTTCTAAGAATTTTTAATAATCGATTCCAAAAATATATAGATTAAGCTATTAAATACAATAATTAACTGAAATCATTCTGTGTTTTTGTAGGTGTAAATTCAAAAAAATTAGGTGTGCAAATACTTTTTTTACTCACTGTATATCCATAAATACATACACTGATATCATATATACATTTATATAGAGATACAGTTATAGACATATTGTATACAAATATTTGAGTACTTAAAAGACATCATAACATATCCAGGAAATCTATTAAACACTGATAGTTATGACCAATTTTGTAAAATTTTGATAAATTCAAAATAATTCATTTGAAAAACTAATTGAACTTATATTTATATACTTCATTAACTTATGTATAATATGTAAAGTAAAGGAATAAAAATAAAAAACAATATATTTTTAATTGTTTATTTAATTCAAATGCATTTGGTATCATTTTGTAATATATAATTTTTCATCTTTTTTTACAAAGATAGCATTCAAAGAGTTAGACCTCAGGACTCTCTTCGGAAGCGGAGCAGTATAAATTTAATAAACCATAGGAATACGTCTTTAGAATATGTTGATCGTTACATTAACTTGATATGAAGCATACCTAAGTCTAGAAAAAGTTTATTTAAATATCTGGGATAAAATATACATATGTTAAAAGTATTTACATCCAACGCTCACTAAACAAACGTGCTAATACTGACTGACTGACTGACTGACACCCTTCACACTGACATCACTCACACACTGACTGATGCTAACTACCAAGCCTCGAAACGTGTGTCATGAGGCATTTTGTACAATGTTACTATGTTATAATTCATATTGTACTCTCAAAAGTTTGTGTTAATAATAAGAAATGGAACAATTAATAAAAACGTATGCTATTTAGTTAGTCTAGGTGAGTCTATACGCAGTGGTCGTCGGCGCGGCGCAGCAGGGCGGCGTCGTCGGCATCCACGTCGTCGTCCAGGCCGGCCGCGGTCCAGTCGCGCGTGCGCGGCGCCAGCAGCCCGCACAGCCGGCAGCCCAGGAAGTCCGCCAAGTTGTTGAGCGGTCCACGCGTGAAGGGCGAGCGCCCGCCGCGCGCCTGGAAGTGCCGGTAGCGCCCGCGGTTCAGCTGCTCGTTGGTGGTCATGCCGAGGCACACCACCAGGTACAGCTGACAGCACGTGAGCACGGCCACCCAGAACAGATGGAAGGCGGCGTTAAGCATCACCCAGGCCAGCCAGGCATCACACGAGGCCCAAGCCAGAAGCGCGCCGGGTCCGCTCGCTGGCCCGCAACGCGCCGCCAGCGAGCGCGCGCCCCCCCATAGCATCCAGCCGCACATGACCAGTAGGCTAGCCAGGAAGCCCACGAAGTAGCGGTGGTTGTCGGCGCCGATGCAGTTGGCCACCCAGGGGCAGTGGTGGTCGAACTTGGCGACGCAGCGATTGCACACGGAGCAGTGCTTGGACCGCAGCGGGCGGCGCAGCAGGCAGGCGGAGCAAAAGCGCGCGGGCTCGAAGCCACCCCCGGCGCCGCGCTCCGACAGCTCCAGGATGGTGCGCAGGCGCTCTTGACGCGAAGCGCGGATGACGCCGGGGTCGCTGCGCCACGCGCGCACGAACGTGTACCACAATGCCAGTGAGCACGCCAGGAAGGCCGCTGTGGCCGCGCCGCCCACAACCGGCGCCACCAGCGCCGCCCACGTGATGTAGAACCACGCCTTGGTGGCGAGGTACACGCTCAGCGGGAAGATGTTTTTGAGCTCCTCATCGAACAGCGCGTTTGTAAGGAAGTGTAGCAGCGCGTAGAAGCAGACGAGCAGGAAGGCCTTCAGCAGGTACAGCGCCTCCAACTCCAGCACGAGACCCGTTAGGTAAAACGCCAGGAACGGGATGCTCACCACACACCACCACCGGAATTTCTGGAATATATATATATGTCGCAGAGTAAGTTAAGTTATTTGACTTGGTGTATTTAGAGGACGGCCGTTGCCCTTTTCCTCCTGGAGAAACTTTAACTCTGGAGAATTAGTTTTATGAAATACTAGCCGACCTGGGCGGCTTCGCCCCTCTGAACTATACCATATTTATTAAATATGTTTATGAAATTATTTTCATTTTAGGGGGATTTTCTCAAAAACTACGAAACACGTGTTCAATGAAATATTTTTATGTCTGAATTTAAGATTTTTCCATATAAACTTTCAACCCTTATTTCATCCGTTTAGATTAAAATTTTTCCTTAACTTAACTTACCTTCTCACATTACTTACTTACTTACTTCCTACATTACAAAAGTAAACATCTGTCCAAATTCCACGTTTCTACGCACAGCGGTTACGGCTGTGCGTGCGTCTTACCTCAGTCAGTGAGGACAAGCCCTTTTATATATATACAGAGTGGAAGTATCAGCACTACATTAAATGAAACCAGTTTTAACTATTCTATAAAAGCCTAACAAATAAAAAAAACACTTTTTTCCCAATAATGAAAGTGTTTTTTTGTTCAAAACAAAATAAGTAATAAAATTATTGTTTTAAATTAAAACGCAATTTGTAAAGAATAAGATAAACACACACTAGCCTGTCAAAGCAGCAACGTCGCACAGATAAGCTTAGTAGTATGTGTATGTGTGTATGTGTGTGTGTGCCTACTGTTGTACTACGTCCAAACTGTTGAGGTATCTTAATTAATTTCTTTACTTATGGGTTTGAAATATTTTACCCTATATGCTGTTTCCGTAAATAAATCGCTGACACTTCCACCCTTTAGATATCGATTTAAATTTTAATGACTATATAGATAGAAGTTGAATGAAAACTAAAAATAGCAATTAATTCAAAACGTGTCACTTTTCTGAACTTACTCTGTCATAAGCTAATCTGCGGAAAATATTTCTCTTTGAAGATATCACAGAGTGTTCTTTAATTTTGTCCGACACTTTTGAGCCGACCCAAATCGAGTCTGCGCTGGATTCCAACATGGTGAGCGGCGTCACTCCTCGCAGGTTGGGCACGTCCAGGCTCGCGTTACCCTGCGGACGTTACAATACGGTACACATATGACACATATACTGCATGGGAGGCTGTAGGACCAGGAGTGGTACTGACGTATAATATAAGCGTGGAGATGGCGGTGGTGTTGCGCGCGAGGACAGCCCAGTGCAGCGCGGTGTTGCCGTGCGAGCGGTCGGCGGGGCGTGTGGAGGCGCCCAGCGTGAGCAACAGGCGCGCGGGGTCCACGGCGGACACCTTCCACGCGGCCCACATGAGCGGCGTCATGCCGCCGGCGTCGGGCGCGTCCGGAGCCGCGCCACGCGCCACCAGGTACGCCACCACGGCCGTGTGCCCGAACTGCGCCGCCAGGTGCAGGCACGCGCAACCCTCAGCGTCGCGGAGCGCGGGGTCGGCGCCGGCGCGCACCAGCAGCACCGTGGCCTCCAGGTGCCCCTGCCGCGTGGCCCAGTGCAGCGGCGTCGATTGCAGCTCACCGCCGACGGCATCCACCTTAGCACCCTTAGACAGCAGGTACTCTATGATTTCTTTCCTGTAAATCATATACTTACATGAATATTTATAATCTCGTTATATAGCTCTCGGTGTCAACTGCTGACAAGAGAGAGATCGGGGGAACGGCGACGGTGGGAAAGGAATTTCTTTTTTTCCCACACTTATTATTCCATCGTGGAATAGTTAAGTTGTATGTTAAGTTAGATTAATTTAGGTTTAAATAGATTACTTTTTTTCTACCATTGAAAGCAGTAGTCTTAGATATAGTTGTTTTAGATTTAACTTGTACTTCCATTTAAAATTTTATCAATATAAGTTTATATATAAAAATCGTATTACGTTAACCCTCCAACTGCAGCCCTCGTAACTATCTAACTTGGCCCATTCAAGTTTGTTTAGTCAAAGTCAAATAATTTTATACAAAACAAAAAGTTACTTGTTGTATTAGTAATTCAAATTCAAAATATTCTTTATTCAAATAGACTATTATAAGCACTTTTGAATCGTCGAATGAACATATAAATAAAAAGCTACCACCGGTTCGGAAGGCAGTTCTGCTGAGAAGAGCCGGCAAGAAACTCAACAGTTGCTCTTTTCAAAGTCAATGGTATACTTAGTTTAATTATTACATTAGCTGTCAGCTATCCTGCCCGACATTTAATAAATGAATTCATTTATCATTACTTACTATGAGAAAAATCATCTAGAGGTCAGTCACATTCCATTAAATTATACAGCGCAACCGATTTTGAAGCAATTAATGAATGTCTTTCTCATCTAAATGGTGACAGTATTGATGTGTCTGTAGCAAATTATTATAAAATTTTAAATGGTATTATTGACATACATGTTCCCACAAAAAACACTAAGTTGAATAGTTAATACCCGGTATGGTATGATCGTGCACTAATAAAAATCATACGGATGACAAAATATTTTAATATAAAATGTTCCCTCGTTATAATTACAATATTCATAATTACAGTATGTCACTTATTTTTATACTATTAAAATATGTCTCAAATTTGAGAAGTTGGCTTTTGGGAGTTTTTGCTTATCAAGTATTTAAAAATTATTAAATTTATATAAAAATAAGCAACCCACCACACAATCTTTATTTTTTGTATTCATTTCTTTTTACGTACTTCTTTTCGTATTCTTTCTTTTAATATAATTATTGTTTTTTATAAAATTCAATTTTATAAAATTTGAAAATATACCTAATTATAAAAATAACTTCATTGATATGCACAAATTTAAATAGTAATTTTAATAATCAATACTTATAACTTGATCCTAATTAATGACATAATAATAAAACATTTTTTTTTTCACTAAACACAGAGTTTATAATATAAAAAATGTCTATTCTATAGTTCAAATTAATGCAATTCATCCGACGATATTCAAACGTGACATACGTTTTGCATTTATTTTACCTTTTCTTAACTGTATTTCAGAATTTATTAAAGATAATAATTGGATATTATAGTGTAAAAAAAATAACTATGAATTTTATAAATATTTTTTTTTGAGCTTTACTGCTATGCTATTTCTATAATAAGATAATATTATTTACTGTGCTATATCTTTCATTCGTTTAGTTTAGTACTTCCATAGATACATAGATCAATATTTTTTAAAATTAATATAATAACTCCATCATACCTGTTATGTAAAAGAACCTTTTTTGACATATTTACCTTTTATCTCTTTCCTTTGTGAATCGAGTATAGTGTAAGAAACTTAATGAGACTTATTTTTTTCAACACAAAAATTTACAGATTTAAAACTATTTATTGTCCAGGGAACTGTTTTGAGATCTTTACTCATGTGTCACCATTGGCAACCGCATGGTGAATCTATGGAATGCCAAGAAATTTCTTCCCATATTCAATGAGACCTCATCAGGTCGGGCACAGGTCTTATCACTGTTGGGTGATAAAGATGATTTAAAACTATTGATAAAGATGTAGATACCAGTAATAGAAACACATGACTCATCTGTTTTTTGTTCACCATGTAAGGTAGTAAACATTGTAAACAAAATTTATTTGCAGTGATATTTATAATGAAATATAGTGTTAGCACTTGAAAATTTTTTTTCATTATTAACTTATATATTTTGACACACTGTTAATAAAAATTATAATGAACAGAGGTTTATTATGAAATAACATTAGCTCAAAAAATTGTAAAATCCATTCAGCAACAACACCTTTTAACTAGTCACAACAATACATTACTAGTTGGGAACTAAATTTAATGATATTGGAAAATAAATTCATTATTCACAACTTTTTTGTTGTTTCTTGCACCATTGAATATTAATTATTGACAAATATGAAATCAAGCCAAGTAATAACATATGGCCAACTAAAGCAAAATTGTATTTAATGAAGCATTTGCTTTCCTTTAAGTGTAAGTAATACGTATTTTATATGTAATAGTGGATTGAACTTGCACATGGTTATGACATAAAATGTACCTGTTATTAATTGCAGCCCAATGTAAGAGTGTGACCGTCTCGTGGTCCGGCTGGTTGACGTCCCAACCGGCCTCCACCAGCTCCTTGACGCGCGCGTACGCCCCATACTGCGTGGCCTTCACGATGTCGAACCCGCTGTAGTCGCGCTCGACGGGCGCCGGCGGGGGCTCGCGCGGCGGCGGCCCTTCGCCCTCGTGCTGCGCCTGGCCGCACTGCCCCGTCGCGGCGGCGCCGCACGTGCTGTCGTACATGCTCCTCGGTCCTCACGGTTTCGTCATCACATCGCTATGCAACCACATCCACACTGTTCACCTTACTACACAATCGCTCCTATTAATTATTGATAACGAAAAGAAACTACTGTCAAGTCCATTTATTGACATTTCTGATTTACTTTGGATACGTTCAAAATTAGGTATATGTGATCAGCACAACCGCAGCGTTCATTCTATTTATTGGGTTATATTATCTGTGGTTTGCCAAATGTCAAATATTCGTGTCGAAGTGTCAGTTCGCGACACCACAGAGTACATTCGAACATTTGTATGACAGGCGAGTAACTCTCGTCGGAAACAAATCCTTAATAATAAATCATTTCATTATATTATCAAAAACAGCCTTGTGCCCTCGATATTTTGTCCTTTTGTGATAGAGCCAATTTTCTTTCACTTTTAATAAAGCAAACACAATTAGTAAGAAATCTGTGCCGCTGCTATCAGTACAAGTATGTCGGTCGTCAAAATACACCGAGTTGAGTGACGTCTCCGATATATGAACACTCACACTAATGCAAAGCTAAGCTTAGCTAGTAACTCACTGGAATCCGTATCGACGATTATATCATCAAAAGTTACAACTAGAAGATAATCAATAGATTTAAAATAGATACAACGTAAGGCCATCATCAAAAAAACAGACAATACACACAGACATGTAAATCTTGATTATAAATATAAATTTTAAAAAAATTAAATCATCTTCATGCTATATCCCGCACACAGCAGGGTAGGCAGAGGGAACCTAGTGTTAAAACACTCCGTTCCCCACTTTCTGCCGAATTCTGGTCGCATTGCGTGTTGAGTAGCAGAACTCAACGCCGCGCTTTGCCTCAACACCAGAGCGAAGAAAATGGAAAAATAAACGTAAATAAATATTTCACTTCCTCGAGTGGGAACCCAGAACCGTCGTGTAACAGTCACACGCTTGTGCCGCTGCGCAACGACGGCCTACCTCTCGTAACAATGTAATCTTTTCAAAATCTACATCAGTTGGAGATGTCTCTATAATAAATTTCCAGAAAGCTCAGAATATTTTTTTTTGTTTTTTAATAAACTAGGAATAAATGTCATTTTAATTAGAAAGACTCAATCTTTTCTTAATAAAAGCAAAGAAATAGTAGCAATATTCAACAATAATACATTCGTGTATGTACAGAGTATATACAGAGCTATCCTTACGGGACAACCTGTATATAATTTTAAACGTTATAGCCTATATTAATCCAAATGAAGACAAGATAATCAATTCATAGAATAAAAATTATAATAAAATGAATAAGTAACCAAATCACATACGGGCTTGGTTTAGGAAGTCATATTTTGCGGCACACTGTTTGCTGCTAAATAAATTGGCTTTATTTAATTACAAAAATTAAATAAAGCCAATTTATTTAGCAGACGTTTTAAAATATAATGTAACTGTATTTTGTAAATATCATCATTATTAGATCATTTACAAAATACGCGATTGATATATAAGTATATACATAGAAACATACATAGCTAGCGGCGTAGTCAGGGAGAACGGAGCCAGTGGTGGCGCAAGGGCACAAAGTATGACTGTAAAATTGATTGGCTGCGGGTTCGATCCCCACTGGAGGAAATGAAATATTTATTCAAATTTACATATTTTTCATTTCGTTTCGCTTTGGTGTCGAGGCAAAGCGCGGCGTTGAGCTCCACCATTTATTATTTAACACGTAATGCCTCTAGAATTCGGCGGACAGTGGAAAAAGGAGTGTCTTGACACTTGGATCCTTCTGCTTACCCTGCTGGATGCGGACACATACAGTGTGAAACTGATTTTTTTATATAAATCAGTATATAAATAGTATATTTAATTTTTATACATATTTTTAAAAAAGTTAAAGAAATGTTATTAAACAATGGTTTTTTTTTTCGTGTATATTTATATTTATAGGTATATATATTAAGAAAACAGTCTCCCAAAAAATCGCGAAAGCAGTAAAACTATAGTTACTAGATCTAGGTATGAGATCATGTGACAACTTGGGAAATGAGGATATCTAAGGTTCAAAATAAGGACACAAGTTAAACAAATGTTACAATTTTTATTAAGTACTCATCTACCATTGCACTATCACAGCCTTGAAAGGGTAAAGACAAAGAAGTAATTTATGACTTATATAATAAATAGCTTCATATTTTCAGCTTGGACGATTCATCAGGATGGACACCGGTGGAACACTTCCGCCCGACCACCGTGCGTCCGTACTCCTCTCACTTAACTAAATATCTTAGAAAGACGAGCTGACTTCGTCGGTCCGAGTGTTGAAGGAAAATTAAACAAACGCATAAAGCTTTCAGTTTATTAGTTAAACAAATATCACTTTTATTTACAACCAAAGCAATCACAAATTTATAAACTAATCATAATCACCTAAAACTACTTAACAGATTGAAATATTTACAATAGAGTTAACAATCTTCAACTTACGAAACGTACACGCGCATCTTACGATTCTTAAGTACCCTGCGGGCGGGGCGCGCGGGAGCGGCGGCGGCGGGCGCGGGGCGCGGGTGCGGCGCTGCGGTCACGCGGAGGCCAGCGGCTGCGTCACCACCGGCGAGCGGCGACGCGGCGACGCCTCCTCGCCCGCCCCCGCCGCCTCCGCCCCCGCCGCACCCGCCGCACCCGCCGCCCCTGCGCCCGCCGGCTCCGACAGCCGCAGCGCCACCTCTAGGTCGCGGAGAACCTGCAACCGACAAATATATAAATGTTTACACCACTGTATGTAACAGGCAGTACATTTAGCCAATCAATCATACGTATCATATAGTCTGGCAAATATGTTATTGATAATGGGAAGCACGCGCGGCAAATTGCGCAGAAAGCGTATTTTGATGTCTGCACATAGACACCCCCTCACGCCGGACCGATTCCCCTATTCCCGTAAGGGCTCGCGGGGAATCGGTGCGGGGTGTGACCGGGCGGTCACTACACTACGGTACAATCGAGCGCAACGCTATCAGTTCATTACTATGAAATATGAATATAATATCATACAAAATGGCGTAGTAGAGCATATTTATTTAGTAATATTATAATAATTAGTAAAAAACACCAAAGCAACATGCAAAATGAAGATATGGTAAATTGAAAAATTAAATAAAAAACTGAATTAAATTATTATAATGAGCCCACATACAAATCTTCTCAATCCAAATTCAATAAAAAAAGTAAAATTTAAAAAGTAAATTTAATATATAAAACATGCAAACAAATACAAGATTTTGGCGTTAGGCAACATGCAAAATCAACTTATGGGTAAGTAAATATTTTTTTTAATAATGGAAATAGAGGTCTTAACAAATAAATTATATCTCCAAATTAAATCTAAACTTTATTACCGTTTTATTTAAAACGTTAATTAATGCATGCAAGAAAGTAAAAAATAAAAATTGACAAATAATAAAGCAAATAATCAAAACGGTAAAAGGCATAGTTGTTTAAAATTAATTATATTCTTGTTTGAACAATATAGTGTGAGCTCGATTGTACCTATAAAGATGTGTGGGTGCGAACTTCCTGTAAGGACGTAGCGCTCACACTGACGCACTGTGACTTGTATGGCAAAGGGATACCAGACTCGTTTTTTGTACCTCAAAATTTATTGAAATAATTTACCCAATATTTTTTTTTTATATAATCTTTAAGTTTAAATATTGCCAGATATTTCTTTTTCTATATTGCATAGTAAATAAGCTTGTATTACGCAATTTACTACAATATAAATATGATCAGATATTTTAATTATCGTATAGGTAAATGTGATTTGCTAAGCGTGAGGTAAAACAACATAACAGGGTAACACTGATCGAACGTTCTCTGCGCATACGTATACTGCGCAATTTGCCGCGCGTGCTTCCCATTATCAATAATATATTTGCCAGACTATACCTACATTTAATACCGAAAGACTGATTCCACTTACAAATTGCATCTAGATCGATATCGACATCTCCAATTGCACTTGTTGAACTTGTAGGTTACATTGACGGTAAATTTGTTATACTAATACTAAGAAATAAAATCTGTGACGTAGTGTTCAGCTTCTTTGGCCGGGAGTCTGGCCCATTTTGGCGGACTGGACGGTCTCGCTTTTAGGTTTGACGACCTGGCAACCCTAATCTGTCCATACCTCAGTCTCCTTGTGGTCGAGCAGCGCGAAGCGGCGGTCGAGCGCGGTGAGATGCGCGAAGGTGAGGTGCAGGTGCGCGTGCAGACGCAGCAGCGCCAGCTCGCGGAAGTGCGCGGCGTACATGTGCGCCACCACATGGAACAGCAGGCGCAGCACGCGCCGCACCACACCTTCGAAGGCGGCCGGGAACTCGTTGGCGTACTTGGTGGGGAACACGCCCTCGTCGGTCACCGTCTTCTGCGTGAACGTCATCACGTAGTCCACGTACTGCGGCGCCGCCACACGCGACTTCTTGCCGCGCTCGTCGTACCACGCGTAGGAGCGCCCGCCCGGCCCCGTCATGTCTGCGCAGGACGCCGCGGTGCAGAACTCCGACACGGTGCCGTACAGCAGGTTCACGTGGTCGAACAGCGCCAGCGCTGCGGAGTGATCGATCAGTCATTATACATAAAATACAAATTATTATGAAAACGTGGACGTGAACGATGAACGTGGTTTTACGAAGTAGAATATATGTATAACATTACATATATGTATGGCGTTATATTCACTAAAGCTTAAAACTTCACATAAAATTATGGCGGAAATTAAGAATCTATATATATAAAAGGACTTGTCCTTTCTGAGGTAAGACGCACGCACAGCCGTAACCGCTGTGCGTAGAAACGTGAAATTTGGACAGATGTTTACTTTCGTAATCTGGACATCCACTAAGAAGGGATTTTGTAAAATTTTAACCCTAAAGGGGTGAGATAGGGGTTGAAAGTTTGTATGGAAAAAAAATTAAATCGGCACCGATTCTTATAAAACTTGAAATTTAGATTTTTAAAAGTATTTAATTGAATACGTGTTTCATAGTTTTCTAGAATTCTCCCACTAAGGGTGCAAATAAGGGGTTGAAAGTTTGTAAATTTTTTTTTAATTGGCACCAATTTTTATAAAATTTGAAATTTAGACTCTTAAAAATATTTCATTGAACACATGTTTCATGGTTTATTAGAATTCACCCCTAAATAAGCTAGCGAAGCTGCGCTCGTCCGCTAGTTAAATATAAAATCACAAAAAACACCACTATACCATCATCACAAAGTTTTTTTCAGTTTCACCCGCTACATCCCGCATATAGCAGGGTAGTCAGAGGGCACATGTTGTAAAAGCAATCCGTTCTCAACTTTTCGCCGAATTTTCGAAACATTGCGTATTGAATGGCGGAACTCAACACCGCGCTTTAACTGGTCACCAAAAAAAAAATACCATTGGCATTACAGCCTGGAATAGCGAAGTAATGTTTTGCCAATTTCACAAAATTCCTAATTAAGTAATAATTTTAAATAAGCAGTTGGCATGCACACCACACGTGAAACCAAGAATCCAAGTTCTGAAGGCGCCGCGTGCACCGACGACGCACAGTGGGGCTCATACAGGTTCCCCTTATTATATTACTTATTAATGACATGCTTCATAACGCACTCAGTTTCTTATGAAACTGAAGTAGGTTATGTTTATCGATAAGTTATTTAGTTATATTAATTAACGTGCAATTAAGATCGATTTCTTAATTAATTGATTTATTTTTAGTGTTATTTACACATGAAAACTTCATCCTCAGATAAGTAAAAATATTTTAGTGCCTTTTTTCTCTTCCTTAAGTAAATATTTTCTAGTGTCCGAGATAAATAAACTTTCATAGTCAAATTAACGCATGTTTGTAATTAAGAAATACTGTGTAGTTTATGGGCTTTTAAAAATAGTTTTGACTAAAACTTGCTATCTGGCACTTTAGCAAGTACGTCTATTTGTAGGACACATATATTGGACACATATTGGACACATGACTTAACCTTCTCTTTTTTTTCTTAAAACTATTTGTTGTCTGTCCGGAATGTCTAACAAAGTTTTGGCAGGAATAATTTTGGGCAACGATAATTATATAAAATGGAGAGCTGAAAAAACGCATTGGTTCTGACTCCGAGAATACGAAACAGAAATTGAAAGATAAAATCAAGAAGAATTGAAGAAAAACATTGTATTAATAACAAACAGTAGCTTGAGGCGTTAATTACTTTTCCCCGTCCGTGAGGAAAGCAAGTGACACGACGAGAAGAGGTCGTAAGAGGCCGTAAGATGTACTCCTGGGCCAGGAACGATTTATGACAGACTTCCTTATGGAGCACCAATCTAACTTAACTTGTTTTTGCCGAGTCTAAATTGTACCCATAATCTAATAAGAGTAATGTTATGTGCCTTGGTAACTAATAAAAAAATGTTTTTCACCAAATTAAGCTTATTTCTAAAAGACAACACGTTTTTAATAACATTCGATGCATTTTAGAAGACGTAACTGGTTAGTTGAGGGTCTCTGGCCCCACTGTGCGACGTCGACTAAGGGCGGTAAGTATGTACTCGCTCGTTTTACAACTTATAATACAACAGTAAGACGGGAAGGATTATTTGCAAAGTTAAAAGTAGGGATCGAATCCACAACCCGCCGCGCCGCCGTAACCGGCACTAATTACTGACTGTGCGACGCGAGCCACTCGTTGTAGTCGAGTCCGTCGGGCAGGTCCACGAGCTGGCGCATGTCGAGCTCGGGCAGCTTGCGCTCCAGCAGCGCTTCCTGCAGGTACAGCTTGGGGTCTCCCGCGCCCTCGCCCTCTCGCTCCTTTCGCCGCGCCTTCCTGGAAACGCAAGCACAATAGCTTTTAACCGATTGCTCCACAATGTTAATTTAGTTAAGCTATTTATATATAGTAAATTACAACAATACACGAGTAGATATATATTATTGTAAGTCAGTTCAATTATAATTAAATAATATATTTAATCTATATACGCGGCACGACAAGATTCTATTCTAGCAAATATTGCCAGTGTTCTGTTCCACTTTTAGGATTACTTTATGTAAAAGAGAGTAATTTGTAACTTATTCATATTTTCAGGATTCAATGATAAAATAATATTAAAAAGTGTAAATATTTCCAATATTCGACTCGCGGCCTCAGACTTCAATGAGCAATTGAGCAGTGCGCCGAAGGTTGAGCTCTCACAAGTCACGGAGGGAGGACATGTCGTTATCTGCGTAAACAATGATTGAGTATTGCGCCATCACGCCTCCGCGTACTGGCCGATTCAACAAACAAATTCACTAAAGCTGACGTTATCTGTCTCAAGTAGGATTTCAACGATATTTAAGGATGGATCAGCACTGTCGTTAGCACCAGGTGTTCTATGGCGGAAGCCCAATATAACGGACGGGCTCACCTGAACGGCACCGCCGAGTACAAGTACGACGGCAGCGAGAACAACACACCCAATACCACCGCGTGACACATCTCGGCGACGACTGAGCGCAGGGGGAGCGGGTGTTCCTCCCCCCCGCCGCCCGCGCCCGCGCCCCGCCCCCTCACTGACACTGCGCGTGCGCGAGCGCCCGTCGCCTGCCCTCTTCACATACGTGACTGGCGCGCTCTCGACTGCAGTGATACGAGTGCTGACGTGCGCGGGCGCGGGCGGGGGCGGGGGCGCGGGCGCCGTGCCAACTGCCCGACGGTGACCTCTTAGAACAAAATCTCTCTAATCCTCTTTTAAGCCTAAATAATATATTTCATTTGTCTTTATATTTGTTCATAACATGTATAACATATCAACGTTATACGTCGTAGCTAGCATATAACAACGCATAATAAATTAGATATATATAATCATAATTAAAGTAACAAATATATTCAAGCACATTCTTGTGTAAGCAGATACAGACGGTACTCGGCCGTCAAGAACGATATCTTTTGAAGGTCAACTTACAATTCGCAATCGCATGGACCTGAGCTGCGGTCTCAGTCGATACCACTACCATGCTGATTATAATTCTACGAAAACTTTTCGACAAAATATAGTAGAAGAAAATATCAAATAACGTCAGGAACTGGAAATAATGGTGTTAAAAATTATAACGGAAACGATCGCGTGGTGTTGTGGTGGCATGGTGGCGTGTGGTGGTGGCGCAGTGGCCGCGCTTTCCACACGGAACTCATTACAGCGATTTAGGTTACGCGCAAACGACAGCAATTCTGTTGTTAAGTAGATACTGGCTTGGCAATGAGGAACCTTCCGTAAACAAACAACGCGCCCCGATTCGAGCTACGCGCCACACAGACAAACACTTTACAATGCTATTTATATCGACACGCATCTAGTCTTCGTATTAATAAAATGTCTGCAATAGAAATTGTAGGTGTGTGTATTTTAGCTAAACATCTAGTTACTTTATCTTTGCAACGGCCTAAATGCGGCTCGAGACCTCACACTAGAGCTGAGACTAGAGCTGAGTGTACGGCGGCGGTACCTCCACCACCTGTACCATCACAAGGGCACAGCAGGGCATCGCACATTCATTCACACAGATTGAACGCGAAGCGAACTCGCTTATCGAGGATTTAGTACCAATTATAGGATTGTATGTCAACGGGAAGTACAATTTGAAGTTGTCAAACTTAAACTTACGGATGTATGAATTGAACTGCAATTATAAGTTTGTATTTTGTAATGACTTTGGTCTATGGATGGACTTACAATATGCTTTTTGATTACGCGGTGACTTTCACAGAATGTTATTTATTTTTTCTATTTTTATACACTATTAAACCGGACAGGCGGACAACAAATGATCCTATAAGACAGAACCCTTCCTTCTTCCTTTTAGGGTACGGAACTATAAACAAGGTATATTTCGGAGGGACGAGGCGGGGGCACCTGTTGCTCGGAGGTGCGTGACGTCAGCAACAACGTCACCCGCCCACGCGCTCTGGGCTGCCAGTTTATTTATTTTATAGTTGATCTACGCGATAATAATTTACAATATGTATCTGTCTATCATTTAGAAAACTGAGCGCGTTTACGACGATAGCGATAGCGTGACAGAATATACTCCTTTCTAATAAGTGGACGTCGCGACACGCGTGACTCCCTCACTGCTGACGACGACCGTACGTAGGTACGAGTATGTATACATCGCAACCTCAGAAAAAAATACCTAATTTCAAATTTCTCCTTCTGTTTTTGCTAGAGAGTAATAAAAAGGATTCTATAAATTTAATATGTTTTCTGTCATTCTCCGAGTGCAACATGTCTAATAAGGGGGTAGGGGGGAGGACGGGAGGGGGGCGGGGCGGTGTGGTCTGACGTCATATGGCCTGATCGCCGAGAAGGCCGAGCTTATCTTCGCCTCCGCGGACAGTTCTGTGTCATCATATTTAATGTAGGTACGTATCAGCGTTGTCAGATGTACACTGATTCTGAATAGTTAACTGCCTTACACTATGAATGTAAGTTACATATCGTAAACCAAAACAATATCGTTTAGTTTTTCTATTAAAAAAAACATTTTATATTGCTATCTATCACCATTGGAAGCTTTATTTAAAACTCCAAAAAAACCGGGCAAGCTGAACTGAACAAGTACTACTACCTGTAGATGCCAAATTTCATAATTCTAGGGTAACTGGAAGTACCCTATTAATTTTGATTTCCTTTTTATTGTCAAAATATGCTTTATGCTATGTATTATTGCTATTTAAGGCTATTATTTTTACCATTTATCCAATGTATAGTTTTCTGATTTTTTACTGGAAAAGTAGATTTTATAGTGTGGAAATAAACTTTTTTTTGCTATAAGAAACGGCCATATATTTTTTCTAAGAAATGCGCGAAATATAGAAATATTTTTTTTAGGAAATCATGGGGAATTAGAAAATCTGAGTATATGGTTTGAATTTTAACTTGATATATCCAAGCGTTCCTCAGATAAAGGGTCTTGACAGGCAGGCAGACAGTCGTTCCCGAATGGTACGTATGTACCTACTCTATTATAGAAATACTTTCAAATAGCAATCAGTTTTTATTCATTATGAATAAACATTTTGCAACTAATATTCAAAGAAACACTGCCGCAGGTGCACACATGAGGCACCAGCCAGGCAGCCTATTCTAGAAGTGACTTCACTTCATTATTAACGTATACATTGTACAGCTAATGTTAGTATTAAATGAATATAGCACGAGTAGATACTTGTTCTAAGTGAATCTGGTCCATTTGCACATTCACTGCTTTCAAGAGTTCTTATTTTTAAAACAACGATCATATAATCCTTTAATGCCTCCAAAAAGTTAATAAATCCTTTATGGGTCTGAGTATACGTGTATATAATAAAATTCCGCTGTGTATTCTTAGTTTGCCACTTCCAAAATTTAAAATATCTGTAAAAAAAATTCTAACAAGTAAAGCTTATTACACTGTTCAAGAATATTTAGAGGATAAGCATGTATGGAATTAATGTCTATTGAATGTCAGGCAGGATAGCTGCCAGCAAATGTAATAGTAAAATATACCATTGACTTTGAAAAGAGCAACTGTTGAGTTTCTTGCCGGCTCTTCTCAGCAGAACTGCCTTCCGAACCGGTGGTAGCTTTTTGTTGACGTGTACATTCGACGATTCAAAAGTGCTTATAAATTTATTTGAATAAAGAATATTTTGAATTTGAATTTATATATGTCAGGCATTAGGTAAAATAGAAGTGCTTCGACTGAAGAGGTCAGCGATAGTAACCAAATTGCGAAAAAAGAGGTGTTCCCAATTGCATCACCAATTCACATACATATTTCATTAGTAAACGTATTATTTTTTCCTTAAAAATAGTAATCACTATTTTGGAAAAGATTATTTAGAATTCCACAAGAAATTTACATGGACATAGGCCTCTGTCAAGCAAGAGTCGATAGAGAATAAAGTAATAAAATAACATAAAACAAACAACAATCATACGTTGTCAAATAGTGAAAATTAAAAATTATTGAATCTTTGATTAAATTTAATTTTATAACAAAAAAATGTGATACAAGGGATTGTCTAATTTTGGCACCAGTATGAATATTCTGAACATTTAGTTTAGGCAGGGAACACGACCTGAACCTGCGCCTCTTGGAAACCGTCCAAGCGCTCTGCCTATTAAGCCATACGTTCTCATCCAATTGTTATATGCTGGTTACAAGTTATTGTTGGTTGCATGTAGGTTGCTGCAGGCCGCGGTCCCGTTACACCACTACCGTAATACCGTAATACCGGGTACTCGAGGCGGCCCGTGCAGTTTACTTTAGCGCACCGCACTATATACTAAACCCGCTTAATGCGAGTCTATATAATGCTATTTTGATTAACGATATTTTGTTGATCTACATGTTATTTAGGTGAAGAGAAGAGAGGTCTAAGGGCAAGACGTGCGAGTCTTACATGTAACGACCGGCTTGCGCTGCATCTCTCCCGATCCTGGCATCCCGCATTCACTTATGTAGCACGCCGCGAATTGACTGACGATACTCAACGCCGCCCTTTGGGAATCGAACCCACAACCTATGCCGTTAACAGTCACACGCTTGGAGGTCGGAGCCCGCCGTGTTGTTGATGAAAGTGACCGTAACACTAATATGTGTGTCAATACGATCAAGTTGCGCGACGGACGGCCGCGGGGGAGGGGGGCAGTGACCACCTCCGACTGGTTCTGTCCATATGACGTATATCATCGTTCCGTTCATAAACAAGATGCACTCAAAAGTCGTCGTAGATGCAACAAAAATAAACAACATCAAATGGCGCTCCTGCCAGTGTTACAACTAAGATCCTCATACACACTACAAACTATACTAGGACTTCATCGGGATAGAATAACAAATTAAATAAAATATTACAATAGTCGAATTATTTAGTGGTTGCCGCAGAGGCCTTTACCGTTATAGAAATTTGCGCTATCGGTGGCGTGCCTGATGTGATTGGTGTGTGTACTCACGCGACCAGGCCACCGAGGAAGGCGACGGGTCCTCCGCTGATGAGTCTGATCTTGCGGTGGCAGGAGTCGAAGAGGGACAGGCGCGCGTGCGGCGGCGGCGGCAGGCCCACCGGGCCCGTGCCGGCCGAGCGCAGCATGGGCGCCGCGGAGTCACGTGCTAGCACTGCACCGCTCACTGTCACTAGTCACTGCACGGGGCGGGCCCGGCGCGGGCATCGCAGCGCGTGTCTCTCGCGCCGCGGTCGGCGCGGTACTGGCCCCGCTCACCGCCACTACCACCACACCGCGAGGCGCGCGGCGCGACACGAGCCGATTGTATGTATCTAATCCCGATGATTGTAAAATCCCTATTTGCCTTACTTCAATGCCTTGAAAGTGTGTCAAAATCAAAAGATCGGCCCACATTTACAGCTGTCGTTTTTAAAATAATAAGGTGTTTGCTCGTCTAGGAAACTCCATCGTATATAATAGAATGGATCACTAGAGTAATATTGTTACATGTTGTACAATAAGGGATATGCACCTGTAAGGGAAAGTTAGCCACTCTCAATAGAATTTGTAATCCAATATTTATGTATTATATTCGATGCCCAAATGCAATAAGTTTAAAAATGTATATTGTTATCAACACCAGTTGTCAAAATATGTGTATATGTATGTATTCTTCTAAGAAAAATAAAACAACACAATGATGATGATAAATGAACAATTGACACATCTAAGATTTGCCGACGATTCGGTAATCTTGTCAACTTCTAAATATAGTCTTCAAGAAATGCTAATTGAACTAGACAATGAGAACCAAAAAGCTGGATTGGTAATGAATACACAAAAAACTAAAATAATGACTAACGGATTCCAAGAACCAATATTTATTAATATATCCAATATGTCAATAAATATGTTTATTTGGGGCAAATAAAATCAATAAACGAGCAAATGTCCAAGAAAATCGAGATACGTATTAGCAATGCTTGGAAGCGGTATTGGAGCTTTAAAGAAATAATGAAAAACAAACAAATACATATAAAAATTAAAAGAAAGCTGTTTGGTACCTGCATACTACCCGTCCTCCCAAGGTCGTTGGTCATGGTCATCAACATCAACATGGTCCCCCACTAAAGCACAGGATAGGAACTTGCCAGTATAAAATAGTAACTTGCCAGAATGCATTGAACAGAAGTATGCTGGGCAAGACAGAGTCAGAACACATTCAATAAAAAGCTATATCCAAACAAAAGATGTTTCTGTTACTGTCAAGAAACTTAAGTGGAAATGGGCAGGCCACACCATTCGAGGCAAGGACAAATGGAGCAAGCTAATAACACATTGTTTCTTGAGTCACATGGACCAGAGTAGCGAAGGACAGAGATGCGTGGAAGATATTGGAGGAGGCCTTTGCTAATCAGCAAACAGATACTATAAACTAATGTATTACAAAAATGTAACACAACCTAATTATGTTATCTATATATATAAAAGGACTTGTCCTCACTGACTGAGGTAAGACGCACGCACAGCCGTAACCGCTGTGCGTAGAAACGTGACATTTGGACAGATGTTTACTTTTGTAATCTGGACATCCACTAAGAAGGGATTTTGAAAAATTATAACTCTAAAGGGATGAAATAGGGGTTTTCAAGTTTGTATGGATTTTTTTTTAAATCGGCACCGATTTTTATAAAATTTGAAATTCAGACTCTAAAAAATATTTAATTGAACACGTGTTTCATGGTTTTTTAGAATTCACCCACTAAGGGTGCAAATAAGGGGTTGAAAGTTTGTATAGAAATGTTTTTAAATCGGCTCCAATTCTTATAAAATTTGAAATTCAGAATCTTAAAAGTATTTAATTGAATACATGTTTCATGGTTTTCTAAAATTCTCCCCCTAAGAGTGCAAATAAGCACGTGATGCTGCGCGCGTCCGCTAGTCTCAAATAAAGGCTTATATTATTATTATGTTTCTCTTTAAAGATGCACGGGTTCAAAAGAACCCGGTCCTTTGGATATTATTAAGAAAAATAATATACTATCGCACAATGGAAGCGTCAGCGCTCCTTATACGGGAACAGCATACAGGGTAAAGTATTTTAAACCTATATCTAACCATACCATACTATATCTTGATAAGAAATTCATCAAGATACCAAAACGGATTAGACGTACGATTCTTTAATTTCACGATGTTAATCCATACCTGTATTTCGAGATACCAATAACGTAAACAGTTACTGCTACAAAGATACTACTAAAGGTTAAACAACTTTGAACTTTATCTCCGATACCTACGACTCGATTTCGGAATGAGGCGTGTGCGGCGGTGTCCCTGAGGATAGGTTTATGTATGCGTGAGTCGTTCTGACAAATGGCGTTTTATTTTACGACAATAATTTTATTATTTTGTTTGAAAAAAATAAATCCTTTTTTTTTGTGTCGTAATATATATTTTTTAATTGTTTTAGGCTTTTATAGAGTAGTTAAAACTGTGGTTTCATTTAAAGTGGTGCTGCCAAAAACACTGTGTATATTATTTTACCTGACTGTCACTAAAATTAAAATAATTTTCAGAAATTAAGTTATCAATTCAATTATCAGTGGTGGACCAATTACGGTTTAAAATATATATAAATTGTTTTTCTTTATATTTAACTAGCGATCCGATCGCGGCTTCGCCCGCTTAAATTACTGAATAATTACTTAATACACTGAATTACTATTATTTTACTGTGTGTTCAGTTACCGGATTAATGACGAAAAGCCTCGAACAACATGTTAAGATCTACCCTTGATCTTATTGCCTCATATCTATATATTTATAACCTAAGAGCGCGAGATTCTCTGCGAGATGATTTCAAAGATGCAGGTATTCTTGCAGTTGCTTCCCAATTTGTATATTATAATATTCTCTTTGTTCGACAAAATATATATTGTCATAGTAAACATAGTGACAATCATCCTATCGTAGGAACGAGAAATAAAGATAAGATTGTTACTCCAAGTTTTCGCCTCCAAAAAGTTAATAAATCTTTTATGGGGCTGAGTATACGTGTATATAATAAAATTCCGCAGTGTATTCTAAGCTTGCCACTACCAAAATTTAAGGTATTTGTAAAAAAAGTTCTAACAAGTAAAGCTTTTTATACTGTACAAGAATATTTAGAGGATAAATATTCTTGTACAGTGAAAGGAAGGCAGTTCGGCAACAAACTCAACAGATTCTCGATATATACTAATATTTTAAAATACATTGCAATTTGACATGCAATTTATTCTGTCATGGTAATTACAACCGAAAAACAGAACCTAACAGTACAAAAAAAGGTCGCCCAAAATGAGCTCAAAACCATGTTTTACAAAAATCTATTAAAATATCCGCGCTGGTAAACGTTTATCTGTGATGGTTATTGTTAACGTATTTTATCTAGATTGAAATGGTTTATTGTGCATCATTCTAACAGTGTTAAGTACACTAGCCTGCGCGCGCCCGACGTTACGTACGTTGCTAATATTGACATATTGACAATATAGGTGATTTTAGTTTACTTTAAATACAAATAGTACAGAAAAGATATGCAAAGGCGGGCCTTATTTATTGATTTTATTAAGTTTTTTTAAATTTATATTTTTCGTTTGGTTATGTTTACTGATTATTTTTGTTAATTTTAATTGGCATTTTTTCTATGTACTTATTTTAATTATTCATTTCAATTACTCAGATATTTTTTCTAATATTTATACTTTTCTATACTTATTATTCTTTTTCGGCTTCTCTTGATTATTTTGGCTTATATTTTACATTTATTCTATTAGAAGCATTTCAAAATTTATATATTTAATAATAGTAATCGTATGGTAACTTAATATTTTAAGCTTGAAAATTGATGTTGACAGACGTGCAACAAAGTTATTCTATAAGAGTTTGGTTTATTTAATTTGAGATACAGAACCCTCAAAACTTTACCGGGCAACCCGCAACCTTACAGGCAATAGTTGCGCTAGAGCGTTACGTAAGCCGTGCATACGTCATCAAGCCACCACGGCCACTCTTCTACTAGGATTTATAGCGAAATGTATCTAGAATACCATTGTATTCTAACGATTACTCAGGAGTGCATGCACCACGAGACTTGCCTTTATTCAACAATAAAATTGGACTTACCAGAGGCAGTCCAGCATGATAGAGACATGCAATCGGGGCCCGCAGGCCGCACTCACCTGGAACAAGGGACGATGTGTGTCAAGACAATATCTTACAATAAGCGTTAAATATGCATGTTTAAATTCATCACATCATAAATCACAAGCATTAATATTATTTATAAAGATCAATTGTAAACACGCTATATCAGCGTCCGTGCGGCTTCGCCCGCTTCAACCGGCCGAGCGCGAGTCAAGTTAACAAACTTAGTTTTACATATACACTTCTTTATATGTATTGCAAGATCTCATTTCATAACTGTAGGTCTGCGGGAAGTGCACTATACATTGTGATTGTCATTGTCACAAATCTCTATATATTATTGAGAAGGTTCAAGCACTACGTGGCCGGTCCTCCTTGGTCCTTGCTCTATCTATCACCATACAATGAATAATTTACAAACAATATCAAACAACAAAACATTGGAAACTAAGCATTTGGCCAATTCAATAAAACAATTGCATAAAATAACTTTTAAAAACTTTTTCTCGAAGACCATACTTTAAATTGATATAACTTTTTGATGTATCAAAATAGGCTCTATGTTGCTTCACAACTGCCTCTATCTTTCAGTGTTAGTCCCATTATAATCGTTTCAGCTGATCCGGAGGTTCGTCCGGACAAACAGACACACAACAAAACAAACAAACAAAAAAATAAAATTGTTTAATTGTGTTTTCGTATCGTGTAAATATCTATAATGCACTTGCAAATTTGTCGCACTATCTCTGTTTGTGATCACTAACATGACGTGCACGTTGCAACCCAACTAAATAGTTGGGTTGCAAGGTCAAATTCAATAATAAACAATGGACCTAAACGGAGTAAGCAGCAGCAGGGTGCCAGGAGGGAGGCACCCTCGGGGACGAGACGCCTGTAACAACGTACAACGTAGTCGGTCGATTTTAAGTGACGAGTAGACCTTAAGAGATCCGGTTGTCCTATCTAAAACATCAATCATAATTAGGTTTATTTTTGTGAACTAACAAGAACATACATAAAAAATATACGTTCAAATTAAGAACCTCTCCCTTTTTTTTTAAATTGGTTAAAAAAGAAATGTAACGATGAGTAATCTCACTTCTGACACCAATTTAAACAATGTTTTTCCTTGTAACTATTACAGTACAATTTATTTTACCAAAAAAAAAATCAAACTTGTTCAATTTCAACCGGATCCCATATTCAAAATCTAACCAACCTTACACCAAACTATCCTTGAAATGTATTCTTTTAAATAAAAAATCATCAGATTCGGTTGGCGTGATATTGTATTATTCGTCTACTAGTCGCGCACATACCTAATGCACATTTAAGACTTATGTGATTTTCTCATGGATACCATTGTCAAACATGGACCAAAACAAAATGGGACCACTCGGGAAGCACTAGCTGTCAAATAAAATTGTTTTATCAAAATCGCTTCACCCAGTCAAAAATTGTGAGGTAACAGTCGAATTGATAATCTCCTTTATTACAGATGTCGGTAGGTGTGAGTCTATGGACTACCTTTTGAAACCATTTGGTAAAGGCAAATAGTCTATTAGCATAAATTATTATCAGCAATAATTAAATTAGTATAGGTATGTTAGCTCGTTCAGTTCACATTACCGCACCGGACTCTAGAAGTCTAGAGCATACGTAGTAATGTATTCCAGGATTCCATGACACGCCTTTGGAATGACGTAATCGCCTTTAGACTATTTTTACCTCTTTACCTTCAAAATAAATGTGAAGTTTATTTATTATTTCTAAACGAACAAACCTAAATAAACAGGTGCTTCGGTCTCAACTTCGCAGCTTCACGCTGTATCCCGCACACAGCAGGGTAGGCAGAGAGAACCTAGTGTTAAGACACTCCATTCCCACTTTCTGCCGAATTCTCGAGGCATTGCGTGTTGAGTGGCAGAACTCAACACCGGGCTTTGTCTCGACACCAGAGCGAAGAAATGGAAATATAAACGTAAATAAATATTTCACCTCGTTGAGTGGGGATCGAACCCACAACCGTCGCGTTAGTCACCCTTGTGCCGCTGCGCCACGACGACGGCTCAACTTTACAATTGGCTAAATGCCGGAGAGCTCTGATGTTCCGTAAAACAGATGTCGCAGTGCGCTCGACCGCCCCCAGCCCCAGCCCCAGCCCCAGCCTCCCGACGGGTCAAGGCCGAGCGCCACCACTACTCAGTGGTACTCAACTAGTTTACAACTAAACTTGAGTGTTGTGGGTTCAACACAACATCCAACAAACAACAAAGTAAAAATCGCGTCTGTACATTCAATATATTTACAAAATAATAATTGAAGCCCGACTTAGGAACAATAATAGAGCCCAAATCCACAAAAAATAATGTCTGTTTGTCTGTTTATTTGTATGTTTGTACACGCTAATCTCCAGAACTATTCAATATATTTGAATTAAACTTTATTGGTTGTAAAGGCAACATTTAGGCTATATTTTATTTTGAAAATCTGGATACCTGATGTACCACATACATACCTTATATATTTATACTAAGGCAATATAATAACAATAAGGCATTTTGAGACAAAAAATAATTGAAAATTGAAATTGAAAATAATTGTAAAGTGATATTTCATCGATTTTTATTTCACATGTATATTGAAAACTTACGAGCGAAAATTATTTCATCATCAAGGAAATTTAAAGAAGATAATGTTCGGCTTTTACAGCCTGTTGAACTGATTCGAGCGTGTCTAGTGAGCGTGACTATGTGATACAGGTGGTGCGCGGGCGTGACAGTGACAGACACTTACGTGCTGCGAGCGACCCGCGCCCGCGACTCACCTGCAACAATACACACACGCGGTAAATATACTTGCATTAATTAAACTGCCGCCTGTCGCCTCTGCCTACCCCGCTACGTGCGGGATACAGCGTGAAGCCAATTTGATATATTTTTTGTAATTTTGAATAATTACCTTCAAAATAAAAACTAGCCACGCTCTCGAGAATGTCGAGATAAGCTGCCCTCGAGGTAAATCCCGATTTCCCTGCTCGGGCTGTCCTATCATAATACATATACGTAGTAATGGAAACTTTTCTAGAGCTATTTGTCCAAGAAGGGACGAACAGGACATTATTTCGCTAATTATTGGGAAACAATTTAAGGACATCTGTTAGATAATAATAACGCGGATGATTCATCCAGAACACTTGATTATGAGGATCAAATAGAGGCCAGTCTTGCACAGGGACTAAACACACACAGACACTGTAAACGCGACTAGTTGTGGATCCCCACTCGAGGAAATGAAATATTTAAATTGATATTTCAATTTCTTCGCTTTGGTTCAAAAGCGCGGCGTTGAGTTCCGCTACTCAACATGCAATGCCTCCATTGTTAATTTAAGTGTTAATTATATTAATTAATCAATAAGTACTAATAATAAAAAAAGATATAATTACTACACTTGAAATTTGCTTCAAGTGGTACGCAGAGGGATTAGGTATGTGGGGTAAAGTAAACTCTATGGTTTATGAATATATAAATACTGTGGAAATAACCCACGAGTGGTGTGCGTGTGTGCGTCACATCACACATCACACACTTAGGCAACACAACAGTAGATATATCAAGACAATAGAACGGGTCGGTGAGTGGCGAGCGACGCGGCGCGTGACGTCATGCAGGTGGGAGCTCCGATAACGCGATAATGCGATAACGCCAAGTTACTGCTCTCTGCTCAGTAGAGAACACAGGCGACATTGCTTCCTACTACGTAAATATGTTACTCATAGAGTGATGATGAGGCACCGCACCTGCAGAAGCAAGAGACGGTGTCGTCGATGTCGAGCGGCAGCACGACCGAGGGCGCGGGCGTGGCGGGCGCGGGCGAGGCCGGCACGCTGCGGTACTGGACGTGCAGCACGCGGCGGGCCGCGCGCGCGCCGCTGCGCCGCAGGATGCCGACGGGCCAGCGGCGCGGGCTGGCGTCGTCCGCCATGCTGTGCGGTGCGCGCGGTACTGACGCGCCGGCGCCGCCCGCTCTCTGACATCACGCCTTATCAGCGCGCTCCACCGCCGCCGCCACCGCCACCAGCCGGCCACCGGGCACACTTGTCCCACCACAGCCAGCATATAAGCCCCTTGCTTCTTTGTCAACACTGACTAACGGCTCTCATTGGATGTTGAAACATTGAAGGTCATTTGATTGATTGAGTAACACACTAAGTAAACTTCAATATACTTCATAAGCGGGGTTGGCAATATAATTTTAGAAGCCTTAAATAATTTGTTTGTTAATTTTTTTGTTACAGACAAATTAAGTAAAGATAAAAAGTTAAGTAAAAATAAAAAGTAAGATATATATGTTGGCTTAAATGCTGCGGCATATGATGGTAGCGGACAGTAACTATGAGACTAAACAGTTTGTTATATTTCACTCTCAACTTTTTAGTCAATAACATAACATTATTATTTATACAATGACATTTATTACAATTAAATTAAGTATTTATTTAATATATTATATGGTATTAATAATATTTCATGTTTATTTTGACACCTTTGATATATAAAATTACAAAATATACAAAATTAAATAGCATTTTATATTTGATAAATAAAATAAACAAATTGTAAAAAATTCTTTAAAAAAACAAATAATTAATCTCACTCCACCTAAAAACACTTATTGAAAATTTTCAATATTTGAAAAAACATATATGTTTGATTTAGGCCATTGCTCTCTATCTGGACATTAATTTACTACATAATGTTACACAGGATTCCAGGGCGACTTTGACACAACTTTACCTGGTGTACCATTAAAGAATTCTTTGTGACCAATAGTGTAATAGTCCTCAGTTGTTCTCTAGTCTCCTGTTTAATATTAAATACAATCTTTTTTGTTGTCGTAATTCATAGTAACTTACCCCATGAACCAGTCGACGGTGTCACGCAGATATTCCGGGAGTCGCTCCAGCTTGACGGATTCCTTTGAAGCTCACTATTCAACAAAAACAGAACAGCACGGCTATCGCCTCAGCATCGATCGCAATTCAGCCACACGAGATCACGGACTGTCCCATCACCTTCACTAATTTTAAAATATGAATTAGAAGATAACTGTTAACTTAAAATCTTGGTAACTAGAGCGTATCAATCACTGAAATATTTTTTTATTGTAGCAGCTGAGACAAACTCGCCATGTTGCGCAACTTTGGCTTAAAATATGAATAACGACCAATGATTTTTACATTATTTTAATAAAACTTTATATAAAGGAGCTTCATGGCGATTTCCCTAAATCAATATGTTAAAATATAAATTATAAACATAACGTTCAAACAATTCTCAGGAAAATCTCAATATCTTAATTCTTAGATAAGACTGAAATATGTTGGTCAACCTGAGAGAACATATTATTTTGCGGCTGGCAACAATGGCAGCTGTTTGTCAAAAATAAAATATTAAACTTTAATATTAATAATTAAAACAATGAAAAAAGAATCTATTATTTGTAAGTTAGGAAAATTATCAACAAATAATTTTTTTTTCCAATAAATATTTTGCTATCTTTTCGTGTTCGCATTTGTTTGAAGGCTAGCTACACACACACGATACAATATTGACAATAATATTGTTCAATATATGGCCCCGCACAGTCCCTCAGTACTCTCATTTGTGTGCGGACATGTTAAATCTAAATAAGCCGTTGCTTTAGTTATTACATTTACTTACAAAAGAGGCAATAAAAGAAGATTGATCAAAAACTGCGTGGCCCAGAGGCACAAAGTGTGACTCTGTACACGCGACAGGTTGTGGGTTCCCGCTCGAGGAAATTAAATATTTAATATTTTTATTTCTTCGCTCTGATGTCGAGGCAAAATGCAGCGTTGAGTTCCGCCACTCAACTCGCAATGTCTCTATAATTCTGTGGAAAATGGGGAACAGAGTCTTAATATCTTAATAAGTTTCCCATGTTTTAATTTAAAAAAAAAACAGCTTTATGCTGTATCCCGCACACATCATGGTAGGCGGAGAGAACCTAGTGTTATGACACTCCGTTTCCCACTTCCTGCCGAATTCTGGAGGCATTTCATGTTGAGTGGTAGAACTCAACGTCGTGCTTTGCCTCGACACACAGTATACGACAATACGTACTTTATTAACAATATTACTGTACGAGTGTGGCCAGGCGAAAAGTTAAAACCAATAGATAGTTTTTTTAATTCTGTCAGTATTAATATGTTTGTGTTCCGTTCCTCGGTTATTACCAATTCATAATTCAACTACTTACTATTAATTAATTGTTATAGACTTTTGTACGGTAACTGTTACTATGAATTTTCTATTTTTTTGCCACACAATCATCAAACAGTATTTAGAATCCGAAACCAAAGTCAATTTAAGTATACATTATGACATTTTAATAAAAAATTAAATAAAAATCTTTTATTTTAAAGCAACATAGGCTCATAGTTGGTTAGTACAATGGAATTACTTAAGAACTATGTTAGTAAAATGAAACACAAAAAGATAACATATAATAACTTTTAAACAAATAAATAAGTAAATAAATAAACAAATAGCTAAAACAGGGAGATTGCCCCGGTTATATTTTGCACATGCAACCTAATAAACCTCCCTAATGTCGGCCCATCCACTCTGTCTGCAAATACGTTCAGGATGCTGTTGGTGCTTGCCCTTACCCTCTGTATAACCGACGCCACCTTTTTACGCAAACATGCCTGATGCACTACAGTGAAAAGGGAGGGTCAACAGTTCCCTGAAGGCATTATTATATTGAATTCGAAGTATATGGGCTGCTCTTTCGGTACGTTGGGTGGGTTAATGAAGCTGCATGCATTCAAAATTAAATAAGAATAATAAACGATTTAACATATGATACATGAATAGAGTATAGCAAAGCAAGATAAACGATCAACTGACACAACTTCAAGCGAAGGTAACACACGGGGAGAATAAAATAAAAACAATTGCAGATACTGTAAATAAAATCGATCTCAATACGTCAGAAATACATCAGAGTCCTCCCATGTGGACAAAGACTGAAATTGTAACTTTAGGTTCATTAAATCGTTGTGAAGCTTAAAGTAGAATAAAAAGCTACTTTATATATATTTATTTTGTTTCATGAATAGGCTTCATGTAAACTAAGGCAGCAGGGGCCTCACGTCCATAGGTAAAGGTTACCCGGTCACAAGTCAACGAGAACATAACGCGAGAAATCCAAGAACGTAAAAAGAGAGAGTGTAATATCGTTATGGTCGGCGTGGCAAAAACAGGAGGTGATAACATTAAACTCAACGACGAATCAGAGGTAATTAAAATTATCACATCATTAAAAAATTAAATTTGCAAACCAGAGTATTATTTTCGCCTCGGCAAATAAAATCCTGAAAAACCTAGCAAACTCAAGGTATGTTTTTCTAATCCACACCACATACTCGTACTTACTCCGTAACAAAGACAAAGTTCCTGCTAACGTCAAATTCTTCTCAAACCAAACCCCAACCCAGTATAAATACATACATAAACTTGAAGACCTTCTTGGAAGACTATGAAACACAATTACAACAAAAATTACAAAGCAACTAAATATAAACAAATGATCAGAGAATCGGATCACAAGTTAATAAATAAAAATTGTGAAACATATTGTACAAGAGATTCCATTACAACCAAACCGCCCAAATACTACGCAAAAGATATGAAGCCGTTAACTACGGTAAACTATACAAGAATATACTTGAAACAAATTTTGACACTATTGAAAGCAGAATTAATAAAATGAAAATACTGAATCCACCACGAAAAGACTGGATAAATAGCGATGTATATGCAAATATCGCCTATAGAAACAATTTGTGGTGCCAACATTAGCAGGATCCTAGTAATGAAATAATAGAAAATAATCTTATTACAGCAAGAGAGACTACCCTAAAACTAATTGAAAACACCAAGACTGAATACTTCTTTAAACTATTCCAGCAATTTAATAATGACTCAAAAAACGTGGTATCTTATTAAACGATTAGCCAACCAAAACATGTAATATAGTCGCGCCTGACCTGACTGACCGTAAACTCGAAAGACATTATCGAACTGAGCGAGATTTGTGAGGTCTTTAATGTATATTCGTCAAGCATTGGCCCAACGTTAGCTAAAAATTACCGAACAAATATCACAATTCACAAAATTGCTCACTTTTGTTAAGTTTTGTTGCTTACGACTCACTGTCCTCTCTGGAACCTTGTACAGCCGAGGAAATAATCAAATTTGTAAGCAAATTAGACTCAAATTCAAGCTCAGGCATTGATAACATTAGCGTTAAAGCTATAAAGCGCGTAGTGAATCTAATAGCTCCAAGTTAATCCGAATGTTTTAATAAAGCCATAGTCGATGAAATATTTCCTGCTAGTCTCAAGACTAATAGCTAAAGTTACCCCTATCTATAAATCTGGACTGAAAGGGATCCTGGTAATTATCGTTCGATCTCGGTACTTCCAGTCCTTTCTTTTTAGAAAAAAATATCTATAAGGGCTTGATGAAACATCTCGAAAGCCAAAAAAATATTTCTGATCGCCAATATGTTTTTAGAGCGAAAAGCAACACTCTAGATGCAACACTTGACCCTATAAATAAAATCAAACTTAATCTAGACAAAAAACATATTGCCTTTGCCTGCCTGGCTCAAATTTAACTTGCGGACTATAAACACTACTTAAACGTGCTATGTTATATTTCACCAGAACAATAAAATAGTTCCATCTCATAATCCATCAGTAGTCAATAATGTAACTATAGTATACTTCATCCCTTCGTAGAGGGAACTTTCATCCCTCTTGGGCTCATTGCGAAGCGTCTCCCGATGCGTCCCTATAAAACTGAGATACAACATCTACAATTCCTTAGTAAAATTCTACTTAAGCTACTCAATTGAAATTTGGGGAAACACATCGCAAAATTAAATTACAGGAATAAAAATAAACAAAACAAATTAGTAAAAAATGCTATTCCACTATCACCATCGTACTTCCACAAAAACAATATACACTAAGTTAAGAATCATGAACATTAAGGAACTATACCTATATCTTTTATTAAAAATTTAAATTTGTAAACATTAATTACTCAAAGGCTGATTTTTAAATTTGTAAACATTAATTACACAAATCTCATAAAAGTAGCTGTAGTTTTTTTTGAGAAATAAATACAGGTTTTGAGAAATCAAGACAGTTTTATATTTCCCAATAAAGCAACTTTCGTGATGTTTGAAAATGAAAACTTCAGTTTTCAAAATTGCAATTAATGGGCACTATTGATAATATCGAATTATAACTAGAGCGTGCCTGAGCGTGCCTGAGCGTGCCCGTCCCTGGCGACGCCTGTCAACTGTCAATGTCATTCGTATAATTGTCTATTGATTCCAGGTTCAGAGCGGCTCGGAGGTTATTAAAACAATTCTTTCAGAGATACAATCCACCATGTTCCGTCTGCCGTTTGGGGAGCGCGTCGACCCGCTGGAGGAGAAGCGTCAAGCGAGAGAAAATACCATCCAGAGTCTAGTAACCTTCTGTGTTCTTTGCGCCGCTATCAGAATTGGTAACTAATATATTTTCATATGTTCGAAGCCTTGCTTTTACTACATGCCTTATTCTTGAGGCTTATAAGGTTTATATTATAGAATTTCAACAATAATCAGTCACAGTAGTTACATTTCTTTCTCTTTCGATTGATGCATGTAAATTGGTAAGACTTTAAGTTTAAGACATAATTATTTTCTATTTAATTGATGTGTAAGAAAATGTGCCAATAATGTTTTTTTCTATTTTTTTCAGCTCCAGTAATCCTTGAGCATAGTGGTTTTTCATAAATTCAGAATAGTTAATTTTGTGTCACTCAATGCCAATATGAAATCCTGTAAAAACTTAATATTATTTAGTTTCTAAGCTTCATGGAGCCTGTAGCAAGAAAGAACAATTTCTTCATATAATTATATAAATAAAATTATAAACCTTCAACCTTCTTTATTTGTGTTCTCATTGCCGCTACTAAATTAATACCTAATAACATTAGAAATATGACAGGAAAAATAAACTAGTTGTTTGTATTGTTATGAATGTGGATTATGTCTGATTGATTAGATGGACAACCCAATGGCAACGCCTGCCAAGGGCTGAATGGTTTCATATCTCTAAAGTTACACCTCAGGGTACCAGGGCAAACTCTGTTGTACCGAAGCCTTTTTCCCTCTACAATGGGCCTGTGGGGGATGGACCGTTTTTGCCCTAAACTCACAGGACCGACATGAATAAAAAAGAAACTACTACACAAAAAACAATGTTCAGAGAATGCAAAATTGAAGCGACAGGATAAGATTGCTAATGAAGGCGATGTCCACAAGCAGCAATGCTTAGAAAAAAGTTAAAAATTAAATTAAAAGAAAACAAAATGTCAACTATGAAAACCTTTCCACCATGCATTTGTTATAATTAATTTAATTTTTATAACTTGGAATTAATAAAGTGACCACATTAATTAACTAACTAACACAGTGACGCCTAACAAGCAGGGCTTGAAATAACGTTAAAACGTATTGTTACGTTAGATATAGATACTTGATAAATAACGACACTTAGATACATTTATCATTACGCACAGTTAACATTAAATCTATGGTAAGTATTTGGTATTGCCGGAGGGAGCACGGGGATGGACGCTTCGGTCTGTAGTTGTAGCAAAAAAATGAAAACGCAGTAGCATATAATAAATTACACTGAAGTTTATTTCTCATCCGGAATACATATTGACAATGTAACTTATATTACTTTCATCACTTCACAACTTTTTATTACAAATCACTCAATCAACATACATTTCTTATGTTTGAGGAAACATTTTTTTGTAGTTTTCTATAATATTTCGTTAAAAAATTCTAAAATCCGATAATACAATGAAATTTAAGCATTCTTACAGTTTACCACTACATCCATTTAGTATTGAAAATAAACGATCATGATAATAATAATTAAAAATTGATTTAAGTTCTCGATAGGTATATTTTTACAATTTCAACTAAAATACGCTCATTGGTGGGGGCGGGTCGAAGTGCAATCATACGTTCGAACGAACACTATACATTGTATACATTTGTAAAAGTATCAAAATCGAGTAAAAGGCCTACAAAAAATTATCTCGAGATACTAACATTCGTTTACGTAGTATAACCTAAAATTGACCTATTTAACGAGGGAGCCGCCTCGCGCCATGTCACGTCCCGCCACGTCCCGGGTCGTCACGCCGCGCGACGGGCCCCGCGCCAAAGGGTACCCAGGATAGGTATATTTAAACTATTTGGCTTAATTATATTTATATGAGATGAGCGTAAATAAAAGCGGTGCAGTGTCGGGGGCGGCGCGCTAGTCCTCCGCCTCCTCGTCCTCAGACTCCTGCTGCTGCAGCCACGTCAGCCATGTGTTCACCTGAAACAGCGCCTCGCCCTTGCCGGGATACGCGTCCGTCACGTCCTCACGCCAGCGCAGGAACGCCTCTTCCTCGCACACCTCCAGGTTGTACAGGTACATGAACCAGCGCAGCAGCATGCCCTTGGGGTAGCGGTGACGGTGCGCGTGCAGCTGCACGGCGTACACCGCCGCCAGCTGCAGCTCCGCGCGGCCCTCCAGCAGCGCCGTCAGCAGCGGCGCGTAGGCCTCCGCCAGCGTCTTCTCGCGCTCCAGCGCCGCCTTATCGGGCGTGCCAGTCGCGCCCGCCGCCGCCGTCACGTGCTCGGCCACCAGCGCCACGAGCGCAGACACGAAGGCGCCGTTGTGGCGCACGGCGGGCTCCACGTTGGCTTTGATCCAGCGGTACAGCGCGGGCGGGGCAGGCTCGGCGGCCAGCTGGCGCGCCAGAGCGGCCTGTACGCGCAGCTGCGGCACCAGCGCACCCAGCCCACGCGCCTCCAGCGCGTCCAGCGCGCGCGCCGCGCTGCCCTCGCGCTCCGACACGTACGCACACAGGTTGAGCTTGCTGTCGGCGCATAGGACCTGCAGACGCTCGGCGCCTACGGCCGCGGCCAGCGCCTGCAGCACCTCGAGCAGCAGTGGGTGGTGCTGACCGCCTTCGCACCAGGCGCCCACCTCGGACAGCGAAACCAGCTTGTGGCGTACGGCGTGCGCGAGTAGCGCGGGCAGGCACGAGTGCGGGTGGTGAGCCAATAGCAGCGCCCGTAGCGCTTCACCGAGCGGCGCTCGCTTGACGGCGCGCACGACTGCGCAGGCGGCGGCGGCGGTAGTGTTGGTGGTGGTGGTGTCGGCAGTCAGCGCGTGCTCCAGTACGGCCACGATGACGCGGCGCAACAACTTGTCGGGTAGCTGCAGGTCGCGCAGGCGGCGGAGGGGCTCGGGTGCGTCGGCGAGATCGCTGAGGTCACTGGGGTCGCCGGGGTCGTCGAGGTCGCCGCCGGCCGCCAGCGCGGTCACTGCCTCGATGGCGAGGCGACAGGCCTCCTCCTTGTTCAGGCCCTGCAAATATTTATGATTTTTCTAATTAATAAAATTTTACAGGTTTACAACACAACTGTTTTAATTGCTTTAAAGTACACGAGATTTTTAAGGAGATTTACTGCATTCATCAGGTGAGATTCTCATCTATAATAACTCCAAGGTATTTTATATTGGACGATCTAATAATATTGCCACAATGGCAGATTAGACGTGATTCGGGGTGTCATCTATGTAGACAAAGAATTGGGTGGCAACGAGAGTTTCGGACCTAAAGTTATAAATTGGGTTTTATCCACATTTAATGTTAGCCTGTGACAGGACAACTAGCTTATTACGATAGCTAAAGCTTTCGCCTTTAATAATAGCCTCGGTTGAGCTACCCCTTCTAAAACATTCCAAACCCAAGTAGGAGACAAGTCTATTATTAATAAGCTTTTCCAAGATCTAATGGCCTAAGATCTCACCGTTAAAACTTGCAGGTACCAGTTTTCTTAATTAAACTTATATTAATATCATGAATAATTATTTCAATAAAAAAAAGAGCAGGAAATGGACGTGAATATCACCAAATGAAAGAGTCAAGAACGAAATTGACTTTATAATCACAAACAAACCAAAGCTATTTATTGATGTAGGTGATATAAACCAACTAGAATTTACTACAGATCACCGTATGCTTCGTGGAACACTATCAACTACCAATGTAAAGCAATCTAGAAAACTTTTGGTGAGCACCAGAGGAATAGTGGAACTACCACTACCAGACACAGTCGTCTTCTTTGAAACTTACACTACAAGATAAAATTCAACAAATACATACAATACAAGAAAAATATGATATCTTGGAAAACCAACTAAAATCAGTTGAAAATAATGTCCATGTAACAAAATCAGCAAAAGATAAAATAGGAGAGAAAACAAGAGATCTAATATTACTGAGACATAGTAAAAGGCAACAAAAACCAGTAGATAGGAATGAAATAGCAAAAATAAGCAAACAAATAAATTCATACATCAGGTACCACAAACAAGAAACCAGGCTCAATCGAATAATGTTCCACTTAGAAACTACTGGGGGAGTCAGAAAAGCACAGAAAGAGATGCAAGATTGTAGAAACTGGATAACAGACATGAAAAAACTGACTCAATAAAAGAGCAATACAAAACGCATAGAAATATTAGGCATAGCTACAGATTTTTATCGAGCACTTTACAATGATGAATACCCAACGCAAATAGACCCTAACTGTATTACCACCGAGGAAGAGATACCATTCATTACTAAAACCGAAATAACTAAAGCAATTCAGTCACAAAAAAATAGGAAATCACCAGGAGAAGATGGAATCTCAAACGAACTTCTGAAAGGAGTCTCAGACAGTATGATAAATACAATGTACAACATATTCAATGACATAATGGAACAAGAAACAATACCATCCCAATGGACTACATCGACAATAATATTACTCCATAAAAAAGGCAGAAGAGATGACATCAATAATTACAGGCCCATAAGTCTAATGTCAAACCTGTACAAGATATTTTCAAAAGTTTTATTGGAAAGAATCTCAAGAATCTTAGATGAGAATCAGCCAAAAGAGCAGGCAGGATTTCGCGCGGGTTTTTCAACTTTAGATCACATTTTTACAATTAAACAAATTACAGAGAAATACAAAGAATACAGATTATCCTACTATCTGGCATTTGTCGACTATCATAAGACATTTGCCTCACTTAAGCACGAGAAAATCTGGGAAGCTTTGTCATGCCAAGGAGTACACAAAAAATATATCCACCTCATAATGGAAATTTACAAAAACATGACTGCAAAAATAAAAACTGAAAAACTGGGCCAAACCTTTCCTGTCAAGCGAGGGGTAAGGCAGGGGGATCCCTTATCCCCGAAATTATTCTCGGCTACACTAGAACTTGTTTTTCGAAAATTAGATTGGTCAAACTACGGAATAAGGATAAATGGAGAAAAGTTAAACCATCTCCGATTTGCTGATGACCTTATAATAATTTCTGACAATCCAGATCAATTACAGACCATGCTCAACCAACTAGTGTCAGAGAGTAGAAAAGTAGGCCTACAAATGAATATGGCAAAAACTAAAGTAATGACGAACCATATACAAACACCTATAAATGTTGACAATGACTCAATTGAATATGTTGACCAATACACATATCTTGGGCAGATCATATCTCCAACACATAACACCTCAAAATAAATTGAAAATAGAGTAAATGTAGCTTGGAAACGATATTGGGCTCTGAAAGATATAACAAAAAGTAAGTCAATACCAATGAATTTAAAAACCAAAATATTCAACTCATGCATACTTCCTACTATGACTTACGGCTGTCAAACATGGGCTTTAAAATTACAAAATGTACAAAAACTTCAAGTATGTCAGCGCAACATGGAAAGGAGCATGCTTAATATCAAGAGAAAGGACAAAGTTAAAATTAATGTTATTCGCCAGAAAACAAAGACTATAGAAGTATCTTACAAAATTAAAAAGCTAAAATTGAAATGGCCAGGGCATCTAATCAGAAACAAAACCAACAAATGGGCAAAACCGGTGGTAGAATGGTACCCAAGAGAGGGTAAGGGGAAAAGAGGAAGACCTCCGAAAGATGGGATGAGGACCTAAAACTAGCTGCGGGTACATTGTGGATGAGGAAAACCCATGACAGGAACATGTGGAAGGCTTTGGGGGAGGCCTATGCTAAGGCAAAACAATCTTTTACCGGTGTCAATATAAACTCTGTATTATGATTATTTAGATTGTTAATAAAGGCTTTATTACTATTATTATAATGAATAATACATGATTAGTAAAACAGAAGAGAGAGAAGAATCCTGCCGCAATCACCTTTAATTACATTTTTTCGTAACTCGTTTTTGGAGAAAATTGTACTCATACGTTTTTTGTATGAATCGCACATCATTTGAAAGAAAATCGCATAAGGAATTGGAAAATTAAGGGTTGCCAGCTCTCAGTCTGCCGCGAGTCTAGGGTTGCTTGGTTTAAACAGGTCACTAAATGTTAATAATTTGCACTCCTGTCTTTTTTTAATGAATTATATATCAAATTAAAGCTTTTTTTTTTCTGAACATTATAAAACAGGGCTGCCTGGAAAATTCCTGCCGCAAACAGGGGTTGCCAGCGTTTGAAATATTTTATTCCGGTTCCGTTTGACTATGAGAATAGACGATGAAATGCGCGGTCTGCCTTATGTTTTAAAGTAAAATATTATACAATAGAAGGTCAATCTTAAAAACAATGTTTATTCTAATTGATCACCTGTTAAATGATGATTTTAATCATATTAAGTACACGCAGCAAACTATTTAAAGATGATACATCATGTTTCCTTAATATAATGAAGGGTAACCGTTATTGCGAATTTTTTTTTTATTAATTATATTGAAAAATACATTTCAATGAACTCTCTCTCTCTCTCTTCGTCCTCTGCTTGTTAGATTTGACAACGTTTACGGCAATTTTTTTTTCTCACGCAACTTTTAAGAATTTGCATAGGAAAGAAAAATAGAATAGAATTATAATCAAAACCACTGCCGAATGCAAACCCCCCCCCCCCCCCCTAATTCAAGAAACAGGAGGAGTCAGTACATTTACTTAAGCTTTAAGAACAGAGGACGATATACCATCTCACCTTACTCAAGTCTGCCAAGTAATCTTTTTGGTATTATATTTATTTATAATTTAGCTTTAGTATTTATCTTCGATTATTTATTTCTAAGCAAGTCTAAATAATGTAAGTGGTGACCTTATCTTTCTTGGGCTTGTCCTTCTTGTCGGGCGCAGGCTTGATGGTGATGGCGGGCTCCTTGAGCAGTGGCGGCGCGCTGGCGAAAGCGGGCGCTAGCACAGCCTGCGAGGCCAGCGGCGGCGCCGGCTGCTGCGGCCGCGACAGGCGGTTGGCCGTGAACAGTAGCGAGTTGGGCGCCGGCCGCATTTGCAGCTCCTGCAAGCCCGTGACGGGCACGCGCGCCTTGCTGCGTCCCGCAGCCTCCTTAGCGTGCTGGTGCGCGTGCTGGTGGCCATGCTTGTAGTGCGAGCGCGGGAAGAAACCGGGTGCCGAGCGCTGGCGGAAGGCGTCGCGCAGGCCGTTGCCGAACAGCTTGTCGGAGGGCGGCACGAGCGCGGCGGGCGGCTGCAGCGCCAGCCCCGCCAGAACGTCGTCCAGCGGGCGCGCACGCAGGCCGCCGCGGAACAGCGCGCTGGGCTCGCGCTCGCGCTCGCGGCGCGGCTCGTCGTCAGCGCGCAGCTGGTGGATGGGCACAGGCCCCTCGGCGCTGACGGCCGTGCGCGGCACCCAGCCGCCACGCCGCAGTTCGGCCACGTCGCGTAGCATGAAGCGGATGCGCGGCGCCAGCTCACGCGAAGCTGACAGCGTATCGATGCGCGCGAAGTACTGCTCCATGAGGCCGCGGCCACGCTCCGAGTCCAGCACGCGGCCGCATGTGCGCACCAGTTGCGCCAGACACTCCAGGTCCTCGTGGTGCTCGGCGGCGGCGCGGCGCGCGAGCAGGTTCTGTATGCAGCGGTGTAGGATGGACTCGGCCAAGATCTCCAGCTTGCCAAGCTCACCTATGAATTTGATGTTGCCCAGCATCTTACACTTGGCCAGATGCCGTTTTTCTTCTTCTTCCGGAGTGAGCACTTTATCTTCGAACGCCGCGAACGCCTGATTTGCATAAAAAGTTTTCAAAATTACCACTACCCTTATATTTGTAAAGTTATATACTGTTTTGTCATATCAAAAATGGTTAAATATTCATATTATAAACAATTAAAATATTATTAGTAAATTATTATTATTTTTAAGCAATTTTTGGCCATGGGAACGGACGGGACGCGCATAGTATGGAATTTAGTAAATTACTCCAAGCACTATGTAAAATTTTTTACTTGCAATTTTCTTTACTAACAATTTCACTTTAATTTTAACTTTAATTAAGAGACTTCTGAGATCATTATCGATCTTCAGACTCTGAAGACTTAACTGCCTTAGAAACAGTATAAGTAAACAGTTATTTTATTAGGTATAGTGTGTGTTTAAAAGTATAAAATATGGCAACGCTGGTATATTGTCTACCCATCATGAGAGTTGGGAAATTATAAGAGCACACGAGCGCGCCTGACCAACCTGAGCGCGGTTTTCAAATTCGGTGCGACACTTGTTGAGCAGCAGCAGCTTGAAAGTGCAGGGCTGCCCTGGCGGCTCGAAGTTGGGCGCCTCCTCGCTGAGCCGCTTGCACAGCTGCGCGTACATAGACGAGTACTTGGGTTCGTCCAGCGCCTTCTCGAAGATCAGCAGGATGACTCCCTTCAGCACCTTGTCCGAGTCCAGCTCCAGCCCGAGGAGGTCATCGCTCAGCTTTTGGAACTTCTCCGGAGTGAGTTTGTTGAGTATGCCGCGCACCTGCACATTACGCGACTGTGTTAGCGTCGTGTGGGAGTGGAGGCGACAAGGGGGGTTCCGGGTTACGTACCTTCCTATGTATGACGTCGTGCTTGGCGTCGCCGTCGGGCACCTCGTGGTGCCGCAGCGAGGATGGCGGGACCCAGCGCCGCCTCGGGGGGACTGGCGTCCGCCCCGCGGCGCGCAGCACGGGCCCCGGTTGCCGCGCGCTGTCCGTCTTGCGGCCGGTGTCGCCCCGCTGTGACCGCGCACTGCCGCGCTCTGCTCTGCCTGCCCGAGGGTCGCCTCCGTCAACACTCTGCAACAGGACATGGAGAATATAGCGTACCTGAGTGAATTGTGGTCAATTGGCACGCACGAAACGCCATCTATGAAGAAATCATTCAATTTGCTTTTCATTATATACTTTTAAAAAAATAAATAGTATAGTTTTTTTTTCACTTTCCGCCGAATTCTGACGGCATTGGTGTTAGTGGCGGAACTCAACGCCGTGCTTTGCCTCGACACCAGAACGAAGAAATGAAAATATTTTTATAAGAAATTCGATGATTTGTTTTCTTTACTTTAGTAAAAAATAATTGCCACATATAGCTAGTGTTGAGGATATTATCATAAGGTTTTCCTAAAGAACTCATATTTTTCAAGACATACTTTGTTTGTGTTTTCAAAAACCATTAACAAAAAATGCCATGCCATTTTATTTGTCCCGCGGAGTTAGCGTTTTCAGACTTTGTAACATAAAAACAAATATAAATAAAACATAGCTACAACCGAGAATACAAAAATGTCGCAAAACAAATTACACCATGTAATTTCCCAAGCATCATATTACATCTCGAGAATGGTAAAACTACGAACCAGGCAATATAGGGTAAACATAGTTGGTACATATCATTGCTAACATCGGGCCGTAACCGACCCGCGTGACGTCACTTGACAGCACTCGCTCGCTCTGTGCGTTCTGGCGTTTCACTACTAGTTTCGTTTAGTAAATAATGTATCGGTATATTTTCCAAATCTTTTTTTCCACATACGTAATGTGACACAGAGCAATGTATTTTAATATATTGCAGTTTTGATACTACTTTGTCAAAAAACTGTTCTATCCTGCTCGGTTTCATGGGGTGTTGTATCCAGTAACACTTGGTTTGGCTTGGGCGTTACCACAAATTTCATCAGTACTTTGATGGAGAGACTACTCAGAACTTTGATGGAGGCATACAGGAAAAAAAAGGTGAACTCTGTATGTGGCCTTTTTAGATCTGCAGAAGGCCTTTGACTGTGTGCCTCGTCAATGTATCTGGTGGGCATTGCGATCCAAAGGGATCCCTGAGGCCTATATTGAGATTATTAGAGACATGTACCACGATTCCGCTTTTATGGTTAGGACTGTTGTTGGCGACACTAAACCCTTCCAGATTATAGTATTATAGTATATTTTTTAATATTAAGCATTTGATTTCTCTTACTTGTGTCTACTTATTATTCTTTTTGATTATTTATTTATATTTTCGTAGTAATCCTATTGAAAATTGCCAATTAATTTCATAAATATAAAAATAAATATTCTTAGATTACAAGCGGGCGAAGCCAAGCGGGCCCACTAGTATGTAATATAAAATGAAGTAGCTAATACAGAGGATGCCTAAATTAGGTAGGTAGTCAGGTAGTCAGGTGGTCGGGCACTTTGTCGTCAGCAGCTGGCGCGTGGCGGTCGACGGCCGTCGCGGTGTACTTCGCCGAGTTCGCGAGACTACTTCGTCGCTGAATTAATGCGAAAAATCGAAGGGTGGCAGAAGCCGCTCGATAGTGCGGGTCGACGTCCCCAGCGCTCCACAGGAGCCCCACGAGCGCGAACCACCGCGGCGGCGTCCCTGTGCGCAACGCGCGCCGTAAGGTAGGAAAAAAATAGAAGATACTAGCGGGCGCGCGCAGCTTCGCTTGCGTATTTAGGGGTGAATTCTAATGTACCATGAAACATGTGTTCAATTAAATACTTTTAATAGTCTGAATTTCAAATTTTAAAAAAATTGGTCCCGATTTAAAAAAAATCTATACATACTATCACCCTTGTTTGCACTCTTAGGAGAAGAATTCTAGAAAACCATGAAACATGTGTTCAATTAAATACTTTTAAGAGTCTGAATTTCAAATTTTATAAGAATCGGTGCCGATTTAATTTTTTTTCCATACAAACTTTCAACTCCCGATTTGCACCCTTAGAGGGAGAATTCTTGAAAACGATGAAACACGTATTCAATTAAATACTTTTAAAAATCTAAATTTCAAATTTTATAAGAATCGGTGCCGATTTAATTTTTTTTCCATACAAACTTTCAACCCCTTTAGGGTTAAAATTTTTCAAAATCCCTTCTTAGTGGATGTCCAGATTACAAAAGTAAACATCTGCTCAAATTCCACGTTTCTACGCACAGCGGTTACGGCTGTGCGTGCGTCTTACCTCAGTCAGTGAGGACAAGTCCTTTTATATATATATATATATATAGAAGAAGAAGATAATCGACAGTACTATCAATACTATGAATAATTGTCAGGAGAGTACGACTGTATATTTAGAAAGAATGTCATCCGAGGGGTGCAGGGGTGCAGAGGTGGAGGCGGGGTCAGTGACCGGGTGCATCCCCCAGGTGCGAGCTGACCGCGCGTTCCACGCGGCCCGCGCGCCTCCAGCGCGGTCGTCGACCCGGCCGTGCCCCCCTCACCGCGCGCGCCTCCCTCGCCCCCCGCGCCGCCTCGCGTTCATCTCGCAACACGACAATGATTTTTGGTGATTGCGAATTTCAATGTGAACTACAAGCGCCACGGCAGACACACAGCGAACTATTTTATAAAAACACTAGAGCCCGTAGAAATTATATTATTACGTTTAATTTATATTTTATATTTAAGTATGTTTTTGTGAATAGATCGATAGTTAATTATGGAAATTTAATAATAGTTTTAAAGAAAAAAGTAATCTATAGCGAAGTTAGTTATGTTTAAATATAAGGGAGTGGAGAATGACTATCAAGGGATAAATATAAAAGGGTGCGGAGGCAGAGTGAGGCGCGTAGGCCCGTATGTTCCGAAACAAAATGAACAGTCTACGTAAACGAAGTAAAATGGCTTAAGATACTTGTCGTGTCTAAATTAGTTAGACATTTAAGAGAGAAACAAAACACGATCGGATTGGGAGTATATACGAGTACAGCGGTAGAAGAAACTTCAAACGTGTGTAATTTGCCTCATTTATGTAATACAAGTGAGTGTGACATTGCGGGCGAGGTCGTCAGCCGCTCGTACCTAACCTAGCCAAGGTCAAGATGTCTCGCAGCGACAGCGCCCGCTCCGGCCGCTCGTGTCGTGATGACCAGGGACGGGGGCCGGCGCGACCCACTTGCAGGCGCCCGCTCCGCTACCATTGACCCAGATCCGATCCAGAGCCGCTCCCCCTGCTGCGCGACCCCGCGGTGGCCTGACCTACTAACCAGACTTGCCAACTCAATATGCATTGTATACACCCCAATGTGTAACTAGCATCCCAACATTATCCTTGTCCTAGCAAAGCACAGATGCTGCTCCCGTCTTTATATACTACTATACTATACTATATATACACATACTGAATATATTTTCATTATCATTTAATAATGAAATAAGATGTGATAAAAATTAGGGTGTCTGCGTTGTTTGTTTGGATTAACTTTTTGTTTACTTATAAATTGTATTTGATGGAATTCTAAGAATTGAACAATATGAAAAGAACTTAAAAAATGCACATAACATGCCTTAATATACTATGAAATAAACCCAGAAAGGCTAATATCAACATCTAAGGCTAATATCAAACTGTAGGCACCTACAAATCTTAAGGAAAATTAGATATGAAAAATGATCACACATCAATATTGTACAAACATAATAATTTAACAACAGCCAAGTTGTGTGTCTCCAAACAAATGACCATGTAAAAGGATAATACTATAACCTAAATGTTAAGCTAACATTTATAACTTACTATCGTAGTTGTATTTCGAGATGATCTTACAAATGGTTACTTAGTGACGGGAGATATGTGTAAAATACCACAGCCTGGCTCGACCATTGTAGGAGGTTAGAATGCGCTTTGGCTCCTTACGTTATCATCTGTCACGATGCTTCATGCTCGCCGTACAGACATAGGTGGAGACGCGGGCTCACAGTCAACAATACAAAAGATTCATACAGACTCTAGAATAACAGGAACTTGTAAAATGGCTCACAAAGGTGACGCATCGACACGATCCGATCGAATATTCTTGGCGGAACCTGACCGTCCCGCGGCAGGCCCGCCCGTACTTCATGTTATTTAGCATCATAGAAAGCTCGAAGGCCACTAATTGCACTATAATATATAAAATTTCACAAACTTACGAGGCGATGAAAGTCAATCGTGGAAAGCACACGCACCGCAACGCGACAAGCGAGCTCTTTTGGACGCACACAACTGCCAAAAATTGTGACTTTACACTTTGTAGTGCACACACGCGCAAACTGACACTCCGCGACCGACTTGCAGGGAGCTTGTTAGTCTGTGGTGCTCAGTATTGCAAGCTTTAAATTATTGAAACTTCAAAATATTTAAAATATTAGATCACTAATTAATAATATGTTTTTCGAGTAAAAAAATAAAAATATAAAATAAGTAATATTAAATATTAGTACGGATTTCACTCTTTCACCTTTAAATGACGTATTAATTCGAAGGACACTTTATTGGATGTTTTCGTTTTTGAATTTTTTAAAAATGTACCCCTCCCCCACAAATTTATTTTTTGAGATGACAAATACTTAATCCAAACAGACATTTTTTATGTCCACAATCTAATTTTTTTTTTGGAAAAGGACAAGGCAAATGAATGTTCGGGTCCCCTGATGGTAAGTGGCCACCACCGCCCACGACCTCGTTCAACACCAGAGGAGCTACAGGTGCGTTGCCAGGATTTAAAGTGGAGACAGACGCGCATTTTGAAGGTACCCGTGTGATATCGGGCTAGAAACACTGCCGCGGTGGTATTTTAGCTTGTGACGTACTGTGCAGTTAGAAAATTCAGCAGCAGGTAACAGATCAAACAGTTCTTCCGAACACTCCCCATGATAAATGAGGTTAAGAACGCACAGCGAGGAAACGTCTCTACGCAAAGCCAAAGTGTCAAGTCTTCAAGGCTCTACGTTGTATGCGATCAAATGGTTCAAGCTGATACTGGGGTGCACCAAACCAGAGATGAGAACAGTACTCGATATGAGGCTGAAGCTGGGCCTTATACAAGGCCAATCAGTGTTTTGGCGTGAAATACAGTATCGCTCTGTTGTTGACCCCCAGTTTCTTCAAGGCCATCTTGGCCTTAAATTTATATCACTTTCTTGATTGTTTTATTTGATTCAAATAGATGTTTTGTAGAAACGTTTTTTCCTCAAACTTTCGTTTCAAACTCCTAGCATACCAACATACTTAAATATAAAAAATTGACTTTATTTTGTCAAATAGTTTGGATTAAGATAGTTCACAATATTTTATTTAATATTAATCTTTGTCTGGTCAGGACTAGACTATTTCTTTATTTAATAGACTTAAGTGTACATCGGTAAGTCAAAATTTCCCTTGTTTTATTTTATACTTTGTAATAATATAAACACATATTAATGAAAAATATACCAAAACTTATCTTTCCATCTAAACTCTATATTAAACATTATTAGATGAGCAACACATCTTAAAATATGTATGAACTGTTTTACCTATTGTAGTGAATATAAAAAGAAAATATTTTTTCTAATCAAAGTCTTTAATAAAATTTAGAAAAAAAATCTTACAACTCTTAGTTACAGACAACTTTTTACCTGTAATAGCAAGCTGTAGTAGAGAGACAGGCTAGAAGTAGGTAGGCCCTACGGGTAGGTTAAGGTAAGAAAATGTAAAATAGCATATTACACTTTATTTCAATAATGTAATGTCCATGTTGTCACACTTGAAGCAAATTTAATGAAACATTGTTATACATTTTTTTATATGATATTTTTTTTTTATTAAGATACTGGGGGATTCCCTGCACTCGGTTACGTACTTCCACCAAATATGGGCTCCATATATATGGCCGCGTAAAAAAAAAATTGATCATCTGACATTCTTGAGCGCATCACATTAAGGTAGGGTAAGTTAGTTACAAGCTAAATCGTGTATATTCCACTAATCTGACAATTTGAGTGACGTAAAGAAAGGGGGAGACTCCAAATTGTAAAAAAAACGTTATCTCGACATTCTCAAGCGTGGCTATTCTTTTATTTTGGAGGGAATAATTTCAAGGATTACGAAAAATATATAATCTGACGAATTCCACAATCCGAAGTAATAAAAATTGATCGATAAAGTTTAATGTAGGGTAAGATAAGGGTTGCCTATATTCCTCTCTCACTCTTTCTCTATTTATTACTCCCTAACTCATCAATGAAGATGATAATTTAAAAAATACTTGAAAAAAAAAATAGTTTTGTAGTTTTTTTATATATACAAGTATTCTATTTCAAACATACATTCTATTTCTTGAGCTTTTCAATCAATTACGTTCAATGAATAAAAAATTGAGGCCAGCCGAGGCGCAGGGCCACAGTGTGACTGTAAAACCGACTGGTTGTGGTTTCAATCTCCATTTCAAGAGATGAATATTTATTTAAATTTATATTTCCATTTTTTCGCTCTGGTGTCGAGGCAAAATCGCGACGTTAAGTGCTACTTACTACTCAACGCAAAGCAATGCCTTTAAAATTTGGCTCTGCCCTCTGCCTAACCTGCTGTGTGCGGGATACAACGTAAAGCTGACTTGTTTATTTGATTTGTTTAAAAAAATATTAATAATTGTCAGATTATGCAATTTCTTTAGATAATCGTCTGATTATGAGATTCATGAAGATGAACCATATATATCTTAATCTGACGCGCTCGAGTATTTCAAAATGACGATTTTTTTGCATATTCAAACAACGATTACGAGCTTGCGTCACACCGAAATCGTCAGATTATTACATAAGAGCTTTTTTTCAGGTTCACTGTTAAGTGAACTCCCTTAGAAAATTTGACGCGCTCTACAATATTTTTTTTGTCATTTTTAACTCCTACGTACGACCACCTCCATCATGGAAACTGTCAGATTAACATATTTTCATGTTTAAGAAGACGTAGGAAATTGATGATATCAATATCTGACGCGCTCGAGTATGTCTCACCCCACCGGTCAAAAGATATGTATTATATGACATTTTTTTCTTGTTATCATCTAAGCTTCGCAACCCAATAGGTCTTAATGACGCTCGAGCAAATCCCGAATTAGCATCTTCCTCCCCATCTATTAAGTACGAAAGTTAAAAAAAAAACTATATTTTATGTAAGCATTACCTGTGATTTTGTTGAAATTTATTATTATTTTGCCATATATATATTTTTATTTATGACTAATTATTTCTTAAAATTACAATATTAAATGAATAGTCTCTTATTAAAAACAAGTACAATAGAATCTTTTTAAATTAAAAACATCCACAATTCAAAAAAAAAGAATTCTGCACCCTTTCATGTTAAGAAATTACAAAAATCATTATCATTCAATATCTGAAGTATTTTTGTCTGTCGGTATCGAATAGATTTGAATTTAACTTAAGTATCGTGTCCTTAGAAGTTGATTAACGAATTAATCAAAATTAATTTGAACAAACTTTCGAATATTTAATAAGAATCATTAAATGAGTGGAAGTTAGATTTAAAGAGTTTCTACTGTATCACAAATGTAATTAACATATTTCATATATCAAATATAAAAGATTACAAAAAAATCTAAAAATATATAGTGTATCCCTCGCTCTGGGGCTACACTCTTTTAAGTACACAATGAGATTCGGACGGCTATTGTTTAAAACAATTACTTAAGTACCTACATAAAATAAGTACACTTGCAATTAATCTGTCATTATAAAATACGAAACAGCTCTCAAAAAGGAATATTTGATACAACAAATGAGCAGTTGCACGTACATCAATCCACTTCCCAACTAATATGAGAGGAGCTCACGTCGGTTAATAAATAAACTTTGTGATTTTGGTACATATGTAGGTGGAGCAATAGTAACGAATAAGAGCGGCCTTGCCTATGTACACGATGGGTCCGCGTGGATTATAATATACATTTTTACAAAACTATAAACAATACAAACTATTATACAGAGAAGTAATTAACAAAGTTAAGTACAAAAAGTGACCATACTAGGTGCCGATGTCGGCAGTGTCGCCGGTGTCGCGGTGTCGCGGTCAGCGTCACATGCCCGATTCGGCGATGCCCTCGTCGTCTGAAACAAACATGCGGTGAAGGTGTAAGTGTCAGAGGGTGTCACAAAAGCATCCGGTCAGTACTCAGTCGGTTAATGTAAAAGATAAATGGGGGTCATTGTGAGATCACTCACTCCAGTAGACGTTAGATTATGGCGCCACACGGTCTTTGAATTTATTAATGAAAATATGTATTTGTTAAAGTTATGTGTTGGAGACGATCAGAAGTCTACATGCTATTTAGTCAGTTTCATTTTACGTACTCATGTAAGCACATATTGAAAACGTGAGTTATTTAAAAAAGACAGTAGAGGTTGTCATCATCATCGCGGTCATGCCAGCTCACGTGTGGGCTCTCCGGGCGGCGGGAAGTGGTTACCTTCGAAGGCGGCGTTGTGGTGGTGGTTGTTGGGCGGCGGCGGCGCGAGGTCGGCGCCCTCCAGCGCAGCCACCACGCACTGGTGCACGCAGATGTACTGCTGCTCCGTCTGCACCATCCACACGCGCTCGCGCCGCATGGCGTGCACCATGCCGAACAGGTCCAGCGTGTCGGCGTGCGCGGCCAGCTGCTGCAGCGCGCGGTCCAGCGTGATGAAGGTGCCGGAGCGGCCCACACCGGCGCTACAGTGGACCACCACGGGGCGCGCGTCGGGCGGGCAGCGCTCGCGGAAGGCGCGTACGAAGCGGGCCAGCGCTGTGGGCGGCGAGGGCACGCCGAAGTCGGGCCACGTGGTGAAGTGGAAGTGGCGCAGCACGCGCTGCTCGGCGCCGCGGCACACGGCCAGCTCGGTGACGGTCCAGTCGGGGTAGCGGCTTTCGTTGAGCGCTGTGACGGCTATGTCCCCGTAGTAGACGGGCCGCGTGTCGTAGGGCCAGTAGCGGTCGCACTTCTCGCGGCCCTTCTCCACGCAGCGCGTGAGCATGACTACGGCGCGCGAGCCCGATTCCCAGCACATGCGCCAGAAGTCGTCGCGAGTGGAGTGCAGCGGGCCCTGCGTCACGATGAACTCGCGCGGCGAGTTGTGGCCGGGCACGTAGTTGGCGTTGATGTAGTCCGAGCCCTCCTCGTCGTCCACGGGCTGCAGTTTGAAGCGCGAGTGGTCGTAGGGCAGGATGTTGGTGAAGCGGTTCTTGGGGCGGTTACAGGGCAGGTCCGCCGCCGTGGTGGGCTGCTCGCGCCCCACGTGCTTGAGCTCCTCGAATTCCTCGCTGAACCTGTTCATATCGAAAAACATTCTTTATAAATAAATATACAAAAATATATTTTATGGTTTCGGATATAAATAAATTGAGGTGTTGCTTCTGAAAACAAAGTTTTATTCAGTCCACAAATGTAAAAAACCTCACCTGAAAACAAAGAAACGATATTAAAAGTTTACTTTTCCACAAACTAGGAATAGTTTTGTCAAAACACAAAGTAAATTTTATTGACATGTTGTTGGACAAAACATGTCAATAAAATTTACTTTTCTGCATTTTCCTTAACACCACATTCCCATAATCATAAAATCCTCTAAACCTCTAAACAAGCTACAGACTAATAAAAGTTTGCCACTCATTTTAAATTACCCGAAGCGCGCAACAAAACTAAAGAAATCTATTTTGTTTACAAATAAAAAAAGAACAAATATTTGGGCTTCCTTACCTGAAGTCGGAGTCGGCGGACATGAGGCGGTAGTGGTCCAGGAAGTCGGAGACGCGCACAGGGCGCGCTGCGGCGGGAGGGGGCACGGGCGCGGGGCCGGCGCGAGCCCGGCGCCGGCGCAGCAGCAGCGCGCCGCCCGCCAGCGCCGCCAGCAGTGCGCCGCCCACCGCGCCGCCCGCCACCCAGCCCGTGTGGTCCGCCTCTGCAACAAGCAACCATATGTCAACCAAGGACCAACTGACTGTATACGTACACGTATAATGTAACATAATCTATGTTATTATTACTCATTCAACTGCTGCTACTGACTATAAGTATAGAAAATTATTACAACAGGACGTTGTATTACTTAAAAAAGGACAGTTATGACATGTTCCTCAATGTAGAGATGTTAATAAAATTTAATTATAAAAATATATTAATTAAATTATTATAATAAATATCTATTTATAATATTCCTTAAAAGAATAGAGAAATTACCAGTGTAGACGACGGTGTAGGCGGTGTCGGTGAACTTGTCGGGCGCAGTGAACGCACGCAGCTTGACGTAGTAGCGTGTGCCCGGCTTTAGCGGCCCGTTGCAGTAAGCACGCCCGCCCTCCTCGCAGCGCTCCGAGCCGATCGTGAATTCCTCCACGGCCGCCGCGCGGAACGGGTCGTAGGGCTCCGTGACCTGGTAGGGCGGCCACACGGCCAGCCGCTGCACGTCGCGCCACGACGGCAGCCGCGCTGGCGCCGGTGCTTGCGCCTCCTCTGCCAACACCAGTGTGTACGCCGTCACGTTGCCGTTGGCCGGCGAGAAGTAATCTGCGCCGAAGCGCACCGCCACCGTGGACGCCGAGCGCCGCACCTCGGCCGGCTGCGCCGTAGGCCGCGGGGGCGCCGCGATGGCCATGCGCTGGCGCAGGCGCGCCGCCGCGCCGCGCCCTGCACCGTTCTCCGCGAACACGCGGAATTCGTACTCGGCACCGGCCGCCAGCCCCGCCACGCGCCCGCCGCGCGCCTCTGCCGGGAAGTGCGCCGCGCGTGGGGCGCCCCCGTCCGCCGGCGCGTACTCCACGGTCCAGCGCCGCAGCGGGCCGTGCGCGTCGCGCGCGCCCAGGCGCCACTCGAAGGCCAGCTCGGTGGGCGTGGCGTCGGCCAGCGTTAGGGCGGGCGCGGCGGGCGGCGCCTGCAACGTGCGGAAGGAGGCGGAGCGCGCTCGCGACCGCGTGAGGATGGTGGCGGGCGTGCCGGCGCGCACCACCACTGTGAACGTATAGGCGGTGTGTGGGCGCAGGCCGGCCAGCGCCAGCGCGGGTTGCGCGGCGGCGCGCGTCTCCAGCTCGTCGTCGGCCAAGTACTGCACCTCAAAGTCGGTGTAGTCACCGGGCGGCGGCGCCCAGGCCAGCGACACCTCGCGCGAGCCCACGGCGGTGGCGTTGAGGCCAGCGATGGGGCGCGGGTAGAGGCGCGTGGGGCGTTGCACGGGGTGCGAGGTCACGTTGCGCGACACGGTCCACATGGTGACGTTGTAGAGGCGGCCGGGCACGAGGTCGCGAAACACGACCTGCTGCTGGCCGGGCGCGGGCGCTGAGGGCGGCGCGGCGGGACGCTCCTGCCATCGCGGGGGCTCCCCGCCGCCCTGCAACCCGAAGCGGTACGAGTCGAACTCCGTCACGGAGTCCGGCGTGCGCGTGTAGATCACCTGTACACATATTACGAGATGTACCTATCAGTGTATTACAAAAAGGTAAAAGGTTGTATAAACTTTATTGTACTAGGTACCAAACAGCAATGTAACAAGATCAATAACATGCAACCAGATATTCGTATATCCGGTCAAATTATTCCTCTTTATTATAGGTTTCCTTTGTAACTGTAATATAAAAATAAAATAAAATAAAAAAAAATTAAAAAAATAATAAAAAATTAAATAAAGATAAAAAAATAAAAATAAAAAATAAAAAGCCTTTTATTTCTTGCTAAAGTAAATTACAACTTTTCTTAGGTTAGTTACAGTTTTTTTTTTATATATATGTAGTATTTTTTTAATTTATTTTAGGGTTAGTAACGTAATGTATATATTATTATTTTAATATTATTATTTATTTTTCTTTTTATTTGTTTATTTAATTCAATATATTTCGCAAGAACCCCTACTGTAACTGTACTGAACTGTAATATATCATACTGTATTTCGTTGGGTAGTAATAACAAATAGAATAAAAGTTTGTTTTTAATTAAAGTTATAATATGCACGAATTGTCGTTACCAATAATCGCATTTCTCCGTATACATTTAATGTTATTTAAACATTGTGAATAAGCATGAGGCTGAACAGCGGTGTAGACAACACGTCTCACAGCATTCGCTGAGCCTCACTCCTTTTACCGTTTTGTTTTATTTTTTAATTTAAAATGATTACGTCACAATCATTTCAGCATATCATTTTTGCACATACCAATATAGCGGGCAGCGTGTCGTTGTCGTCGTTGTCGCCGGACTCGTTGACGATAGTCATTTCAGATTGGATCAACGGACCTGCCGGCATTTAGAATCAATAATATAAATGTAACAATAAATACATTATAGCACTGTGTTTTTGAACAGATGTTATATTTCGATTTATGAAACAATTATTTCAGAAATAGAAGGGAGTTTTAATAATTATAGATATTACCCATTAAAACATAAGGTTTATAAAGAAATAGACAAGAGGCAGTGTCAGACGTGTCAGTATACGTACGAGTGCGCGTGTTCGTCTTGAAGAGGTCGCTGGAGAGGTCATAGGAGTGCGCCGCGATCGATACCTCGTAGCCGCGGCCCGGCAGCAGGTCCTCGAGCAGCGCGCGTCCGCCGCCACCGCCCTCACCCGCGCTCACGTTGCGCACGCCGCCCTCGCCGTCCTCGCCCTCGGCCCGCCAGCGCACCTCATACCACTCCACGCGGCCGGCGGGGCGCGGCCACTCCAGCGTGACGTTGCGCGTGTCAGCCAGCAGCGCCACGTCGGACACGGGGCGCGGGCGCACTGTGTGCTCGGCCGTGAGCGGCTGCCCGCTGTCGACGGACTCGCCGGCCGCGTCTTCGCTGGCTGTGTCCAGCTGGATGGTGTAGCGCTCGCCATGCGTCATGTTGGCGATCTCGGCCACGTCGGCCGAGGGCGGCAGCGGGTCCAGGCGGCGCCAGGGCGCGCGCGGCGTGCGGTAGCGCAGCCAGTAGGCGCCCACCACGCCGTCACCCGCAGGCCCGCGCCAGCGCACTACGGCTGCGTTGGATGAGGCGCGCTCCACCCACACGCGCTGCGCCGGCAGCGGGCGCACGGGCTTCAGCACAGAGTGGCGTTCGCTCACCAGCCCGTTGCTGACGGCGGCCAACTGGATCTCGTACACGGCGCCCGGCACAAGCCCGTCCAGCGTGGCGTTGGTCTCGGCCGTGTCCAGCGTGCGGTAGGGCGCGGCGGGGGAAGAGGAAAGCGGGCGGCGCCGGTAGCGCAGCTCGTAGCGATCCTGACGCGAGTTCACGTCGGAGCTCCAGGCCAGGCGCAGCGCGCGCTGGGCGGGCGCGGCGGCGCGCAGTGCGGGCGCAAGCGGGCGCGTGGCGGCCTGGAACGTGCTGTCGTTGGATTCCACACCGCGCGACACCGCCGACACCTGTACGCGTATACGTCGGCTATTGAAGATCTTTTAATACTTCTTTTTATTTAGTAAATATTATTCATATACTTTACAGAGTATTTAATGGTTTAATAAATTAGCTTCATATATCTACATAGTAATAGTAAGTAATTCGCACTAATTTGAGCATATAGTAATTACAGTGAACGTGTAGTTGCGTCCGGGCAGCAGCGCCTCCAGCGTGGCGTTAGTGGCGGCCGTGGTGAGGGAGTTGCTGTCGTCGCGCGACGGTCCCGTCTCGTGGTACGACACCTGCATGCCGTAGATTACATTTAAAAACTATTACGCTTTTACTTAAAATAGTTTCCAAAATGTTTCATTTCCATTAATTTTATTATTAAAACTTATTCATTTTCGTTATATTCTAATGTGTAGATTAAGTGTAATTTGATGTGTACCTATCGTTATATATAATTAAGTGATTAATAAGTGCCTTGTACTCGTCCTGAGTGCTGCCGTCGGCGGGGCGCCACCACAGGAACACGCCGCCGCCCTCAGCCGTCTCCACGTGGCGGCCCTGCAGCTCCCGCACCGGCAGCGGCCCTGCGCACGCACACAATGTGTTTATTATTTAGTGCTCTTTTCTACCCTTTGTCACACAATGTCATATTACATTACATAAGTGTCGGGTACTCACGCAGCGTGAGGTCGGCGGTGGCGGGCCACGACGTGACCTTGCCGGACATTGTCTTGACGGTGACGGTGTAGGGCGCGCCGGGCTCCAGCCCCTCGAAGGCGCACACGGGCGGCTCATCGCGCGCGCGCACCTGTGGCGGCAGGCGGCGCGCGCCCCCGGCGCCCCCTGCCGCGCTTCCTCCTCCTCCTCCCCCAGCCGCCGCCACGGACACCTGGTACTTCTCGAACTCGCTAAGGTCGGCGGGCGGCAGCCAGGCCACGCGGAAGGAGGTCTCCCGCAGAGCAGCGGGCTGCAGCGTGACGTTACGCGGGCGTAGCGGCACGGTGCGGTACTGTGCGGTGGTGGGCGCGGACAGCTGCGCGTCCGAGACGGTCTGCACTGAGATGTTGTAGGCGCGGCCCGGCACCAGCCCCTTGAAGGCGGCCTGCGCGGGGCCCGGCGGCTCGCCCTCCTTCTCCACGTACAGCTCCGACTCGCGCGCGTCTTTCGGCTCGATCGACACCTGCGTTAAACTTCAGGTACAAATATCCAAATGCCACAAAAATTTGGATAAAATGTAAAAAAAAATAAAAATTACATATTATTAGATAAATAAGTTTACCACATATCAATGAGTTACACCCACACATCATAACTTTACTATAAAGGTACTCGTACAAATAATAATTGTTAGAGTCCGAAACGAAGGCTTCAGCTGAAACCGAAACTGACCGTCGCGAAGTGTGTTGAGTAAGTTGTGAATTAACGCAATTTCACAAATTATTTGCTGACTTAATTGAAAAAAAAAACACAAGTGACACATCAGAACAGATTCTGCACGTAAATCACATAGGGAAAGATTAATAAAGTATAAAAGACGTTACTTAGCATTTTAAAAGTAATTGAAGTTTAAATATCGTAAGTGGTAAAAAAAATAAAGTACTAAGTTAGACGGTACCATCAAATTATTTTGAAAATATTTAATGGCATCGCATAGCAAAAGTTGATATTCGATTAATATTTGGGCTTAATTAGTTTCCGCGTTTACCGCCGCGTACAATAATAATATTAGAAATGAATAATAATATGGCAATGTCCACCGTGGATACTGCTTCTTCGTTATCTTGGTTACAGTTCGGGGATCTTTTCGGGGAAACTGAAGGTTCTGTCTCTGCAATTATGGACGAAGTTAGCAAGACACGGAACTACCAGAGACATATTATGAAAGATGGCACTATCGCCACTATCTGTCAGGGGTGTTATCGACCTGAGGAGTCCCTCAGACATATTGTCTCTGGTTGTTCTCATCTTGCTAATGGCGAGTATTTGCATAGACACAATCAAGTAGACAAGATAATACACCAGCAACTTGGTCTTCAATATGGCCTTGTGGAATTGGAGGTCGAAAATCCACAAAAAATATAGTCCACCGGACAGTCCAAAGGACCTAGCCCATGAGATTACCGCCATGTGGGATGTCAGTAAGTACATGTAGCACTCACCCGATAGTGCGTGTAGGCGCCGGGCGGGTAGGGCGGCTGCCACAGTACCAGCAGAGTCGTCTCATTGCGAAACCACACTATGAATTTTCCTGGGGTATTGGGTTCTGTAAATCAAAGAACACAACACATTGTTTATGCTATGCTATCAACAATAACTAGATGACACGCTGAACATGAAGATAACGAAATTTAATAATACAAAAAACATACAAAAAATCGGAGTATGTGCTGGAATATACAATGAAACGTACAATGTTTTCTAAATGAATAAATTTCTCTACTGTAACTACGCACTCACCTCAGAATATCCCACGAACTTATCAGACATGTACAAGAGTTATTTATTTTTATTTAATTTTATTTATTAAGCTTCAATTTAAGTAAAGAATAACAATAATAGGAGGAATGATTAATGAAACAAAAATAAGAGATAAAAAACAAGGAACTGAACGCTGGTTAATCTTGAAAACCAAAGCATGGATGGTATTATGCTGGGCACAGGGTGAATAACACAATATTTAATATCATTGCATCTTTTCAAAACCATCATGCTTTTTGTGACCTTCCTCCAGTATCTTTGATATTGTGTTTTCGAAGGTCAATCGAGGTCCCTCCCTACCTCTCTTACCGCTCACTTTTCCATCATAGATCTTTTTAGCCATTCTTGAATCACTCATTCGTTCGACGTGTCGAAACCAGCTGAGCACGTTCTTCTTCATTCTCACCGTGACATCCTCCATGACTCAACGCATATCCTACGAAGAAGTCGCATCTCCACGGCATTCATCTTTAATTCTTCCTCTGTAATACCATGTTTCACTGCCGTGTAACAACGTCGGTACCAACACTGCATTGTGTACGGCCAAACTCGCAGCTGTGCTGTGCTGTGTCCCCGTCTCATCAATGCAGCTAAGGCTCCATTAACCCTGTTACTGGCAGCAATACGCCTTTCCACATCCATCTCGTATCTTTCATCTCTACTGAACATACTTCCCAAGTATACCACCTCATTCACTTGTTCTAATATCTTATCATTCACACTGACATTGCATTCAGTCCTCTCTTCATTTCTTTTAAATACCAGAACCTTTGTCTTACTCGCATTTAGGCTTAGACCATTATTTTTACACCCTTCTTTCAGAGTGGTGACCAATGCCTGCAACTCGCATTCTGATGATGCAATGAGCACTGTACCATCTGCGTACAGCAGGCAGTTCACATTCAAGTCACCTACTTTCACTCCCGTATCACTTGTTTCACTCCTTGGGGACAGTTATCCAAATACAAATTGAACAACTAAGCTGATATGGCTCAACCTTCTTTAACACCCGATTGGATGTCAAACCAAGGCGACATGCCAGTTCCTACTCGCACGAAGACTGAGTGATCTCTGTAAAGAGTACCCGCTAACAATGTTTGTTTTGTTTGTTGTATCTCCTATAATTTCGCTCTTACAACTCTGACAAACGCCTTTTCCAAGTCCACAAAAGCACAGAAAAGTTTTTGGTTAACGGCCAAAAATTTTTCCGTGAACATGCAGAGGGAAAAGATCTGATCCATACACCCTCTTCCAGGTCTTAAGCCTCCTTGGGCCTCCCAAAACAGCCTTTAAGATCTCTCTTGCATTTTTTTTCGTTAATATTTTAGCATAATCTTTACTACCCAAGCTAATCAAACTGATAGCCCTATGGTTTGCGCAGTCTATCTGCTCCCGCTGCCTTACCACATTTGAGACTTTGTATTGCACTCAGTCACATCAAGACTCAGCGTTTCGCTGTTACTTGAGACTGAGTGTGAAAATGTGGCTAATATTTTATAAGTTCTAGAAAATATATTTCTTTAGATAATTATTTAATTGAACATTTTTAAGGTAATTGTGTTGTACAATTGAATAAAAATCATATTATTTTTTGTTTTAGGAATATATGAAAGTGAAATTGTTGCATTCACACAACTCGGCCTTAACCAAAAATATTATAAATATTTGTATTATATAGAGCTAAGTGTGGATCAGTCAGCCAGTCGCCAGTCATCATAGAGTCCAGTTACAATTAGAAACGTAGTCGACCGACGTGTGACGGCGTACAGCTGGTACTCACTGGTGGTGAAGTTGTAGGAGGCGTAGGCGGCGCTCTCCTTGTCGTGCAGCAAAGTGACGGCGTGCAGTTGGTAGGTGGCGCCGGGCGACAGGTCGCGCAGCACGTGCGTCCAGTTGCCCGCGCCCTCCACCGTCACGTTGCGCGCCGAGCCCTCCGCGCGCTCCGTCAGCGGGATCACCTGCCGAGGGACGAGTACCATTACACAATAACACTATTACGAGAATACCTTATTTATAATTCATAAAGGAAAGTCGTAGCACAGGGGCACAAGGTTTGCGTTTAAACGCGACTGGTTGTGGGTTCGATCACCACTCGAGGAAATTAAATATTTATTATAATTTAAGTTTTCATATCCTCGCTCTGGTAGGCAAAGCGCGGAGTTGAGTTCCGCTACTCAACACGCAATACCCTCAGAGTTCGGCGGAAAACGGGGAATGAAATGTCTTAACACTAAGTTCCTTCTGCCTTCCCTGCTGTGTGCGGGATACAGCGTGAAGCTGATTTTTATTATTTAAATAAAAAACGTGGCGGAACTCACCACGCCCTTACCTCGACACCAGATCGGAGAGACAGAAATATACATTTAATTTGTTTATAAATTAAAAGTATTAAAAAACAAAAACCTTAAATCGAAATCCAGTGTAATCGCCGTGGGCCGGTGGAGCCCATGATATCGCGGCCTGCTTGTTGGGGAACAACGTCACCGTCAAGTTGGTTGGTGGCTCGGGGGCTGCAACACATTACATTAAATTAGAAGAAGTGACAAGATACAATACAATTAATAAAGGAAAAAAAAAAGAAAAATAATGGGTATTTTTTGTGAAAACTTTACAAGTTATATCTATACTTCATTTTATACAAAATGAGAATGTCAACTTTTATAACTGTTACTTCCCGTTGACCTATAATTTTGAAATTGGTACCGAGCTCTACGTGGGTGAGTCCGACTCGCATTTGAGTTTTTTAAGTAAAACATCATAATAAAAATAAACCAGAAATTGTTATTTAACAAAATTAAGTTGTAAGTCTACTATCATGTAAGCTGAAACGAAACTCGAAACTATTTCAATATCAACGTTAATTGCAATAAGAAAATACTTATTAGTGGATTTGACGTAACTTGACGTCTTTAAATATGAATCAACAAATTTCGTGATATTAGATAATTACACAAGCAGCAGTTAGTCATTTAGTATAAAAAATATGCAAACCGGTTATAATCGTCTGGTTCCACGTGAGGAGATCGGCAAAGGTGGCGTTGGAGTAGTAGAGCATGAAGTGGTACTTGGTGCCGGGCAGGCCCTGGAAGTTGATAGTGGAGGCCCGCGCGGGCACGGTGAAGTTGGGCGCGGGCGAGCCCTGCGGGGGCCGGTAGTCGAGCCGGTAGTGCGCGCCCTCCGCGCCCTCCGCCTCCCAGCCCGGTATCTCGATCACCAGGTCCGCCGCCCCGCACACACGCATGCCGCATAATACCTGTAGGAAATATTTAAAAAAATAAATTCTCAAATATGAAATTAATATTGGAACAATCCATCTTAGAGTCGAGAATGATAGATTATAATCTATCTGTATAGATTATAATAATCCATGAATAAAAATGGCTCTCAAGATGGATGAGAGTTGGAAGTGGTTTATAAATACGGGCCTTGGAATGCTCCCATATACTCTGTTAGGTTTCACCTGTCACATATGCAATTACTATTTTAAAGAGGTAATATTACCATTGTTTGCAATAGATAAACTCAATAACTACTGAAGTCACAACTTTGTATTTTAAAAATAATTGTATAGCTCATAGAATGTCCACAATAGCTAAATACCAGTTAACAAAGAAGAAAAAAACATTAGGTTAAATGAAAATAGGAACAGGCCATATGTATGAGGCCAGTCATGATGCATAGGTGCAAGTGTGTTTCTGTAAACACAACTAGTTGTAGGTTCCATCCCCACTTGAGGAAATAAAATATTTAAATTTATATTTTCATTTCTTCACTTCACTCTGGTGTGGAGGCAAAAGTGAGGTGTTGAGCTCCACCACTCAACACGCAATGCCTTCAGAATTCGGCAGAAAGTGTTGAGGTAGGCTTATGAGTCCATCTATAAGTATATTATAATATTTTTGTAATTGATGAATCTAAGAATGTGTAAACTTAAATATTACTGCACAAACTTTTCTCAAAAACTAACATTATTATATTAATAAGCAAACATCAAATCTCTTGAACCTTAGAAATATTTTCAGGTATGACATATTATATCTTAGTAAAAAGCATAAAGTGTGTCATCAAGCACAGTTCCGAATGTTAACTTAAAATATACAAATTAATATTATTCATTTGTACTAATAAACTGAAGATATAGATAGTCAAAAATCCCTTTAAATTCATTATATAGGAGATGTTCCCTTTGTATCATCAAAAAGCACAGTTGGCAGTCGGCACAGTGAACCTACGAGACTTGTGTTGCAGGTTCACACACAAGTCAACACATCAAAGGTTCATGCAAATATCATAAAGTTCAATAAGATTCAGAAACATTCTATATAAGTAAATATGTATTTACATTTTTACATTTAAGAGAAACCATAGTACAAATGAATTATCAGTTTATTTTGATTCCACAAAATTTATCTCTATTCTTAGAAAATATTGTTACATTTATTCCGGACGATTTTTTATGTTCAATAAGTTTTAGCTTACAATTTCTAAAATATTTATATTTTATGTTACTATTATTAATTGAAATGTAGATCGACAAACAGGTTCATAAAGAATGGCGATTGGTGAAACTGTAATCTATTTTTATCTATGAAATAATTAGTACAGTAAGAAAAAGTGAAATGCTCACAACAAAAACAACGAATGCGAGCGCCAGAGCAGTGGAGGCGCGCGTGTGTCCAGCCTTCGCTTGCACAATCGACCTCTTCCACATCATTGAAGGTAAATCTGCGATGTCACATGACACTTTCTCCTCCAAATAAACCTGGGTATCATCTTGCAGCAGCATGATTCGTGAAGTATATCGCGTAGGATCGTCATATCAATGCGCTATACGACATTTGCGACGATTATTTCACACTCCGCAGTAAACTACAATCGCAAACCAACAATCGACTAACAACTAACAAACAACTGTCATATGCCACTTGCCACTTGCCACTTGCCAAGTTGCCAGACCAACAAGCTGACATTTCAATTTCTAATATGTGTTAGTAAGAGGGTCTGCACTTGGAAGATATTTTAAAAAAATGTCATTGGGAACCTTTATTAACCTAATAGAACCCAAAATAATGATTTTAAAATTTTTTGTCTGTTTGTCCGTTTGTCTGTGCCTTTGTTATCGCTAATCCCAGAATTGACTTAACCGATTTAGATGCGGTTTTCACTATTGGATTCTGGCAAGCTTCTGAAAACATATAGTTTATTTAATTACAATTGTGTCATAAATAAAAAAGTTATGTCAATTTAAAGTAATTAGTTCGACTAATTTGCTAATTGCCGTAACAGTTATTTTATACAACTGTTTTACTGAATTGACTGAATCTTTAGTTTTCAATTTCTTTATTAATATTTCTATTTCAAGTGGGCGTAGCCCCGCATGGGCCCACTAGTAATAAATAGTAATGATAAAAGCGTGCAGTACAGTGTAAATTATAATATTTCAAATTTATTAATAATTATTTTAATTTATTTATTGTCATAAGATCTTATAGCATGTAAATTAAATATAAATAACTCATTACTTAATGCTAAACATTTAACAATATTTAACTAGATAGCACATTTTTATAAGTCAGCCCACCGTATACGGTACACACCGTATTTAACATTAGAATATATTATCTGGTTGTAGGTAACAAGTTACTATATTTTACAGATATTATTTGCATTTGAGGCAAAGAGCGGCGTTGATTTCTGCCACTCAACACGCAATACCTCCAGCTCCAGAATTAGGCGGAAAGTGGGGATCGGAGTATCTTAACACTAGGTTCCCTCTGCCTACCGTGCTGTGTGCGGAATACAGCGTGAAGATGATTTAATTATTTGTATATGTATTTGCTCTGTATCAAGGAAAATAGTTTGTTATATTATATAAGTAAATTCATAAATGGTAAATTCTAATTCGCTTTTTAAATTATTATATGGCAATACCATAATTGTTAAATATCAACGTCAACGTCAAACTTTGTTGTTCAACTTGAAATACAAATACCGGTTTGTAATAAGCTAACGAGTAATTCACATTTTTATAAAATAAAGTAAGTTTGTGAAAGCAATGGCACCTATTGATGCAGAAACTTGGGCAACAGAAGACACTGTTCGAGTATTGATAGCTTCAGATATTCATTTAGGTTACCTGGAAAATGACGCTGTTCGTGGTGAAGACAGCTTCATTGCGTTTGAAGAAGTCCTATCTTTAGCAGTTGAATATGATGTGGACTTGATATTGCTTGGCGGAGACCTCTTCGATCACGCAAAACCTTCTCCCAGTTGTATGTTTAAGTGTACACAGATTATTAGGAAATATTGTTTTGGAGAAAAGCCTATTAGTATAGAAATTTTATCAGATCAATTTAAAAATTTTTCAAGGAGTGTTAATTATGAAGACCCTAATCTAAACGTTTCATATCCTGTATTGTCAATTCATGGAAACCATGATGATCCAGTGGGTCAAGGTAGTGTAAGCTCCCTCGACATCTTGTCAATAACAGGTCTTGTCAACTATTTCGGTAAATGGACTGATTATACACATGTTCGAATTTCACCAGTTCTGATTCAAAAAGGTGAAACTAAACTATCTCTTTATGGTTTGAGTCACTTAAAAGATCAACGTCTGGCAAGATTATTTGCTGAAAAAAAAGTAGAGATGGATCTTGTAGAAGATGAGAATGACTGGTTTAACATCTTAGTATTACATCAAAATAGAGCAGATAGAGGACCTAATAATTTTATATCTGAAAATGTACTGCCCCCCTTTTTAGACCTTGTTGTGTGGGGTCATGAACATGACAGTCAAGTATTTGCTACAAAAGATATTAAAAGAGAAAATGAGAGCTTTCTTGTCCTACAGCCAGGTAGTACTGTGGCCACTTCACTAGCTTCAGGTGAAGCTTTACCCAAACACTGTGTGTTATTGCAATTGCATAGAAAAGAATATATCATAACACCCTTGCCATTAAAAACAGTTCGCCCTTTCATATTTAAGACTATTGTTCTATCTGAGGAAAATCTAGGCAATGAAGGTGTAAATGAAAATGAAAAAGTTCAGATTTTTTTGAAGGAAAAAGTGCATGATGCTATTCAAGAAGCAAGGACATTGCGTAGCAGTGATCCAAGGCAACCAGCACTTCCTCTCATCAGACTTAGCGTATTTTATGAACATGATGGTCAAGATTTTAACCGTGTCAGATTTGGCCAGAATTTTAATGGCCAAGTTGCGAATCCAAACGATGTTTTGATAATGAAGAGGGAAAAGAAAATTCGTGATCGAAAAGGACGAGATACTGTTGAAGTTGACGATATACACATCGGCGAAGTCGCGGCCGAGGCGACCGACGTGGAGACACTGCTGCGCTCGTACTACGAGGCGCAGCCGGCGGAGCGCCGCCTCACTGTGCTGTCGGTGCGCGCCGTCACAGAGGCTGTCCGGGACTTCACCCTCAAGCGCGACGACGACGTGTTCCGCCGCGTGCTGGACGCGCACCGTGCGCGTTGCGTCAGCTTCCTTCTAGAGTCGAACGCGGAAACGCAGGACGAGGTGGAGGTGAAAATGAAGGAGTGTAAGATCGCTTTGGACACGGCGGACGAGGACGGCCTCAAGAACATAATCGCGGCGGCGCAGGCGGCGACTGTCAAGCAGGAGGCGGTGCTATT
>JAEBDU010013368.1:27724-47084 GCA_016802625.1 Heliconius numata | reverse complement strand
ATATAATTAATTGTAAACAAAAATGCCACTGCTTTTAATTTTTTGCTTGTATTATTATATTTATTCTTTTATGTAATACCTTATAATTGCTTAGGCCGCCTTTACACCGTTTTTCATTTGTTTCTTTGTTTTCTGTTTTTTTTGTTTAAGTTAATTTATGTTTGTTTTTCGTTTTGTGTTTTAGTTAATTAATTTAATTTTATTATGGTGTAATAAAGTGTTAAAATAAAAATATATAAATAAATACTTTATTAAAATTACTTTTTTATAGAATTTGGATTGAAGAAGTTGTATGTGGCCCCACTATAATAATTTCAATTCAGTTTTTTATTTAATTATTCAACTTGCTTATCCATAACTTCATTTTGCATGTTGCTTAATGCTTAATAGCTAACACACTAATTATTATAATATTACTAGATAAATATGCTCTACTACGCCATTCTGTATGATATCATATTCATATTTCATAGTAATGAACTGACAGCGTTGCGCTCGACTGTACCGTAGTGTAGTAATCGGTGCGGCGTGAGCGGGCAATGTGCCGCGCGTGCTTCTCATATGCAATAACACGTTTGTCGGACTATAATCATCGCGTCGTTACCACCGATAATTATATTTTAAAAATCTTGCCGATAGATCAGCAATATGTAAGAAATCACTCTTTTAATTATTATATTTTTTACGCAAATTGTGTCCAATTTTTAATATAATTTAACCATTTATTTATTGCAAAAAGGACGAGCCGAAGAACCACCTGATGGTAAGCGGAAAGTGCCTGAAAAAACGACGATTGAAAGCTCCCAAATCATAACCGTCAGGAAACACCTCAACAGGAAGGTCATTCCATTGTTTGCACGTATAGTAGTAAGCCGATGTTCTGATCTGTTCAGTTCCCCGAGTTTTTTTGAAGCCAACTTGGCTTTGCTCTCTAAATGACAATTAAACTGGACTTAATTCGATATGTCGACCCCAAGACTACTATTAGTACAGAGGGAAATGCCATTGATATGCAGAATAATCAGTGTGGACGATAGCGCTGAACCTTGGGACCCCTCCAGCTTTAATGGACTTGGTTTCGGAACATACCCATCAAGAAAACTGGTCACCCAATTGCATAATCTCCAGGGAAGCCCATAAGATGGCAACTTTGATAAAAAGAGTTTTGTGATAAATCGTATCAAAGTCCTTTGCAATGTTGATAACATAAAGTGAAATTAAAACTGTATAAATAATTAAATTTTACAGCTAATAATACAGCTTCAGGCTGTATGTATGACACTTCCTGCGCCTACCCACAGTGGCACAAGCATGTGCAACGCGACAGCTTGTGGGAATCCCACTAGAGGACATTAAATATTGAAAATTTTCATTTCTTTGCTCTGGTAGCGAATGACAGTGTCTACTACTAAACTGACAAGTTCCCCGTATATACATATGTATGTTTTCTACGCGGATACAGCATGAAGCTAAAAAAAGTTCATCCAAATAAAGTGAAAATTTCGATTTCAAATTTTGTATTTAAATTCCATCTGAAAATTAGTCTAAGATATTTTGAAGTATAAAATTATAAATCATAAATGCATAATAACAAAGAAAATATCATAATAATAGTTAATTTGAGGAACAGAAATTATAAAAATATGTAATGTCAAATGTTATTGTAATTTTAAATAAATACCAAAGCAGGTTTGTTGGACGGTGAGGGCGGCGACACTGGCCTCTCTGACGGAGCAGCAAACGGTGGTGGTACGGACAAGCCTCTTGAACTCAACTGCATTAACATTTTTTTTGCAGCTTCCTGTTTTGCTTCTTTTTTGGAACGTGCCTGTCCGGTCACAGACACGTCTTGACAGACACATCTGTACTCAAATGTGGCCTGGTGTTGTGGCCCCGACTGTTGAGTGAAAATAAACCTATAATAGACTCAAGACTCAAGTGAGCTTTTATATCCAAGAATAGGGAATGCACGTGGGTATCATGAAGAAACTTTTTTTTTTCTTCAAATAAAGAGAAGTAAAAGTACAACACAGATAGATCGGATGAAGTACCGTTATAGAAGGAGAGCCCACTATGCTAAATCGGGATTTACTCGAGCGTCATAGAGACCTATTGGGTTGCGAAGCTTAGATGATAAAAAGAATAAAAATGTCATATAATATATATCTTTTCATATTATTTGATTGATTGATTAATTTTCAAAAGTGTAAAAAAAAACTGTTGCATGCATATGTCCATGGTCCATGTCCTGCCTATTCTTAAAAATGTAATTATATTAATCTAATTGTTTCCATGATGAAGGTCGTATGAAAGGGTTAAAATTAAATAAATAAATAAAAAAATGATCGGGTGCGTCAGATTTTCTGAGGGATCGTCAGATAATTGACCCATCGGATTAGTGTAGGTGGTTATGAGGGGTCCTAAAATAGTCCGTAAATAATATATTAAAAATTAAAGCTTGATAGTTTGACGTCTTTTTCCCCAATCTTAAACAACCTTTAGGACGTCTGGCAGGAGTAAAGGCCCACGTAAAGGGTCCGGGTAATAATAAATATACATTAATAAGAGTGCAGCGCAGCCCCTGTATAATATGTTTATATAAATTTAAAAATAATTATTTTTTATCACTTAATACCTGTGATATGCACTCGTACTCTGGAGGGTGACCTATTTTTTTTACCATCATCTCGTGTAGTACTGTCACCGCAGTTTTCATATTATCTTCTTTTTACAATTGAGCATACAGTTAATTAGCGCAAAATATCAATGTCATATATATAGTAGAAACAACACACATATATGAAGCAGTAAATTTTGTAGAGTACTATGAACTGATGTAGATAATTATGGTAGTGGATGGACTGGTTCAAATACTGAAACAAACAAACACATTGAGAACAAGTATGCAATGATATTTTAACAACTATAACTTAATGTTATTATCTACAATACACTTCACCAACATATTTATAAAAGGATTAAAAACTAAACTATGGCCTTCTTCCAAGCCACACTAACAAAATTAACAATAAAAGTTAATGCCTCAGACCTGAGAAGAACTGGCGCAAGAAACTCAGCGGGATATTTTTTTTAAATCAATTTTATACGATATATATTTAATTATTTGTGACAATGATACCTTTGTAACAAACTGGACAGAGCATTTCATTCCCAAGGCATGTTATCATTTATAAAATCATTAATTTGGTAATAATACACAAAACGTTTTTACACAATTTTTTAAAATCGTGATATAGAAAATTCTCTGACGTTTTCTGGGATCCTATTGTAAAAGCGTACACATTGTCCCATAAAAGAATTACGGATTCGATGTAGTTACAGGAGCACTAAGGTTATGCCTAATCCTGGTATTAAAATTATGAACATCACCAATTTTGGTAAAATTATTAATGTTTCTTTTAACATACATAACATTTTCAAAAACATATTGAGATGCAACTGTCAATATATTAATTTCTTTAAATTTTTGCCTTAAGGATTCTTTTATATAACTGCCAAATTATTGCGGCAATAACATTACAAATTCCTCCATATGGAATTCACTGAAAAATAACGACATAGAAGAAAAATATACAAATATAATAATACAAATATATACCATAAGTGTAAGTTGAATACAAATGGAAAACAAAGGAGAACAGTTTCCCATAGAAAGAGGTGTAAAGCAAGGAGACTTGTTTTCACCTCAGTTATTTATAGCAGTTCTTCAAGACATATTTCAAAACATGAACTGGAAACATAAAGGGATCTGGATACTTAATAGACATCTAACACATTTAAGATTTGCTGATGATATAGAGCTCTTTAGTGAAACACCGACAGAATTACAAACAATGCTTCAGAATCTTGTAAGAGAAAGTAAAATAGCAGGACTCGAAATAAATGCCCGAGAAACTAAGATAATAACCAATAATATCCTAACTCCCATTAATATAGATGGCAACAAGATAGAAATGTCACTGAATATGTTTGTCATTTGACAAAAACAGAAATGAGAAAGAAGTTAACAGTCCTGAAATAATTTCTGGAGTGAGTCAATATCCCATAAAGGTAAGTATTACACCTTTATTCAACCTGATATTCCTAGGCGACCTTGGTTTTATTCTCAAAGGCTTATTGAACGGAGGATTATTACAACAATCTGTCGCTTGCGTCTTGGGCATGCTTCTACTCCTGTACATCTAGATAAGATCAGGGTCAGGGACCACTCATTGTGTGAATGTGGCCTGGACGACGGCTCACCTTTCCACATCCTTTTCTCTTGTCCTAAGTTAACTTGTTCTTTATATGATGTCCTTCCTCATAAAGTCCCTCGTCCCTTAAATGTTCAGTGTTTGTTAATGTTTGTGTTTAGTCCTTTATGTAAATTTTTATATAAATACACTAAACTTAACAAAATAAAACTTTAAATTAACAAAGTTAATTTAAAGTTTTATTCTTAAAATTTAATATTTTACATGGGGTAAAATATTATTTATTACTAATCTAATGTGTTGTGTATATTTTGTAAATTTATGTTTGTTTTGTTTTAGGTGAAGGCTGTACTTACACTGGATTTTTTTTTACATGTATTCTATAATTGTGTATATTTATCTTTTTAGAACAACATACTATCTTGCCAGCATACAATGGGAAGAAGTATCCTGAAACTAAGAAGAATAGATAGAACACGTAACATAGACATATGCAACAAAACTAAGTTTAAGGATACTCTGCAACATGCAATGACACTAAAATGGAGGTGGGCCGGCCACCTAGCTAGATACCAGGACAACAGATGGACACCGCAAACAATAAAGTGGCTTGGCCCCTCTGGGAAAAGACAAAGGGGACATCAATGGATACGATAGGTTGACGAAATCATTAAAATAGCTGGTACCAATTGGATTACCAAAGCTCAGAATAAATCAACATGGAGAAAGATGGAGGAGGCTTTTTAGCCTAGAGGGGCTTTACAGTAAACAACAAATAACCAACAACATCATAATATAAACACTTACTTACTGTAGATCAAAGCTTAATTAAATAATAAAAAAACTTTTTGGGTAACACTTGTCCTTTAAAAGTTTAGGACTCCAGAAAGGGTACAAATCCAATTTATAGTCCCATCAATAATTTATTTCAGTATTTGATTCAGTACATTTTGGTTATTATTGTGACGTTTCCTTGAAACAAAACTAGGAGCAAGAAGATCAGAATTGAGGGTATAAACCCGGTTCCGGCTTATTATCCATTTCTCCTGCCGAGTATGACACAAGAGAAAAAAAAATAATAATAACATAAACATTATAACATTAACAACTTACCTGAACTACTATTTATAATACGTATTACATAAGAAAATAATAGTAATAAATGTGAAAAAATTTATATAAAATACAATTGACAACCAATAAAAATAAAAAACAAGGTTTCCCAAGGTGTATTAACTACATCAAACGAAATCTGACAGTGTTCAGAGCGCGCCCGACATTGACAATATCAATTAGATTTTGCAGCGATGTACCGAGTTACCGACTGAACGCTATCGAGTTATCGAGTTTAATATTTTTTTTGTATTGATGTTAAGTCAGAAAAAAATAAAACAAAATATGTTTAAATGTCTTCTCTTGAACGCTACAAGAAAAATTGTTATTTTCTATATTATAAATGTTATTATTAATGGTATAAAATAATTTAACTAAACTAAGCTTCACGCTGTATCCCTAGTAGGGTAGTCGGAAAGAACGGAGCGCCAAACGCTACCGTCTTAACGCTACGGTCTATGGTACGGTACATCTATTAGGAATAAGTTTCGTTCATTGGAAAGTATAATTGATTTAAATAAACATTTAAATCTTGTAATGTTCTCTTGTTCTTTAAATATAAATTTAAAAAATGTCTCCAGAATTCGAAGGAAAGTAGGGAGTGGAGTGCCTTAACATTAGACTAACTCTGCCTGCCCTAAATATATTCGGGATATAGTGGATTTTTCCATTATCATTACACAAAATATGCAAGCACTGTCGGAATAGCCAGCTCCCGTAGGGGAATCCCTCCATATATTCCAAATTCTGTTGATTAAGGCTGATAAAAACTATTAATACAATTATATTTATAGAATTTGATTAGAACGAGTCAAACCAAGCATGTATTTTATTTCACAAATCATAATATTCACACGCATAATGTGGCATCAGAACATTAGCTTTTCTATTTTTCTATTCAACCCCCCTCACCCACCGCGTTTCTATTGACCCCACATTGTGTCTTAATAGAAACTACACATATTTTTGTATTTTTTAATAAATAATTAGTATAAAAATATATTTTAATGCATGATAAATATAAAACCAATATTTCATCAGTATACATCAATTTTTTATATTTAAACAATGCTCCCGGCACTGCTTCTATCCACCTTATGTTACTGTACTGTACTTGTCTGCAAGTAAAAATACTGGTATATGAAACGTCTTGAAATAGGTACTGAATTATTGATTTTTTTTATTTGGAACCAATAAAAATCAATAATTAATATTAATTTAACTTATATGCACGTCTAAGCAATCGAGTGACAAATCAAATCGATTACTTAAACTCTTTAATATGACATACAGCTATAACTATAAGAATGCCATTTGAAGTGAAGGTCCGGTAATTTACCCTTCGCTGCGATTGGTAATTGTCCCAGAAAAAATATAATATTATAAAAAAGTTTAAAATTATAATAAAAAGTTTAGTATATTTACATTGGAGATATGAAACGAATATGTGGTAGCTATCTGTATCCGACCGAATGTTGTAACTTTAAGTTGGCTAAATAAAGGAGTCTTTCTTCTTCTTCTTCGTGTCAATGATTGGAGAATTCATATCATATTTTGCCAGTATATTGCCACGTCGACTGCGGCATCTATTGCCTCCATCAGATCGTCAAGTGAGCAGGTGAATGGACATTTCGGGCAGGAGAGTAAGTGTGCCATCGTTTGTGGGTCGGCGCCACAGTCACAGGGTGACTTATCACTCAGTTCGTACCCCCATCTCACGAGAAGCTCATTGCTTCGGCCAACCTGGCTCCGTAAACGATTAAGTGACTTCCATGTTGGCCACTGCAAGTTGTAACCTGCGGGTAGGCACTCTTTGGGGGGCACAAAGCCTGAAGGTGGCGGGTAGATTGTCTGCCATAACCGTATCCTAGCGCGACTCGGAATGCAATCTAGAGCTTTGGAAGCTTGAATAAAACTGTGGCGACTTTTCAAGCGAGCACGAGGTGCGGTGTAGCCATAGAGTGGGTGCCGAGGGTCTTTTTCCTGACGCATTTTTTCGACAGAACATGCCACAGTCCAGTCCAGTCCTAAAGGATATCATATTAAGATGCAAAATAAATAAACAAACATTACAATTACACATATTGTATTGTTTTTGTTTTTAAAATTCTTTATTAATAAATAAGTAAGATAACAAACATAACTTAAGGTAGAAAATATGTTGTTAACATTGGGAGTTAACGTTGGGAGTGGGTGGCTGGAGGCCCCCCACGAATTTTTTTTTATTATTATTATTGTTGTTGTTGTTGTTGTAGTTGTTATTATTGTTATTATTATTATTGGTATATTTTACATGTATAAATTTTTCTAAATAGCCTGTATCTTCTAAACTAAGCCGAAATCGACATTTTTTTATTCTTGCATTTCGATTTCTTTTTGTCCAAATACCATGAATCAACAGTCAAATCAAGGCGCCACGGATGTCGTACTCTTGCCACTCTTAGTAGAGGAAGATTTTACTAAAAACCGATCCATAATATCGATAAGATTTTTATCGATAGATCGAGATCATCACTAGATCAGTGAATATCAAAACGTACGTGCACCAACGTCGGACGCTGAACGCGGAATGTGTAGTGAACGTGGAAACAAACATTACAATTACACATATTGTATAAATATTCTTTTTGTTGCCCAAAACGGATAAGTAAATGGTCACCAAGTAATGTATTACACAACTTACTCCAACTTAGTTTGACGTATTCTAAAACAAATGAAATACAAGTAGAAGTAGATTACTTTAATATTCGACTATAACTACAATTGTGTTCCTTTATTTGTTCCCCTGCACCCCGACACAGACTGTACCCCGCACAAGCCAGCATAAGCACCCACGACTGTAATAAAACATATTTTCATTTTGCTGTTGATGTTTTTATTTGACAGCAATATTAAGCCCATCGTGGCGAAGAGGACCAAGATCACCACTCGAGGGAATGAATTATTATTTATTAATAATTTAATTTGTCCGCTCTGGCGCCAGTGCAAAACCTCCCAGCTTAAGAAATTAATAGTAAAATGATAGCAAATGTTGCTAAGGTAGGGAACACATCGAATGTTTCATTCAAGTGAGGTTTTTTGATTGGTGTGATATTCCGATCATTTTTCTGTGTATTGTAATATTTTTATTTATTGGTTAAGACTTAATATATAACTATGACATTTTATCATATCATACGCTGATAATTTATATAGGTACATAAATTTTAAAGTTTTATAGGTAATAATTATTACTTCATCGTTTTATAAATTTTATTATTCCCTAGCGTACGCGCGCAGCTTCGCTTGCTTATTTACACCCTTAAGGGTGAATTCTAATAAACCATGAAACACGTGTTCAATGAAATATTTTAAAGAGTCTGATTTTCAAACTTCATAAAAATCGGTGCCGATTTAAATCTTTTTCCATACAAACTTTCAACCCCTATTTCATCCCTTTAGGATGAAAATTTTTCATTCATTTTCCAGATTACGAAAATAAATATTTGTCCAAATTTCTCTTTTCTATCATCAGCAGTTACGGCTAACTTTATGTGTTATATTATTATTTATTTATTTTCATATATTTGACTTAAAACATGGTTCGCTTGAATATGAAGCGTCATTATTTATTCTTTCTTGTTAGTTTAAAAATTATAAACAAATGCCGCTAAAATCTTAATAAATCAGCTTACAAAAGTTACACTTTGTTGCAAATCCAAATCGACCAATCACAGCAAGGAGTTTGCATCACGTGTTCACGTATTCACGTGACACAACAAACACTATGGCGGTGTAGTTAAAAACGTGAACAAGTGCTGTTAGTTTTTTATGTTTATTTTAAATAACAAATGGATGACTTACCACAATTTGTTACTAAATGTGATCCTAAACATGCCTGAAAGAGAAAAAGTGATAGATCAACATGGAAACGCATTGCAGAGCAAAACAAAAGGTATGTAAAATGTTGTATTAAACTACATGTTAAAGTTGTGTGCTACTGGTTTATGGTGATGTTACTAAGACGAGATATATATTCAACCTTATATTCAACTCTTTTATTATATATTTAATTTGTTTATTTATACGCTACAACCATAGTCAAATGATAACAGTTTGCCAAAAAACGTTCTTGGATACTCTTCTGGTTAAAAAAGATAGAATTAAGGGTATTATGAGAAGATTTTATGAAAGTGGAGAGAATCATCCAGAAGAAAAGAGGATTTAATTAATAAACAATGTTTAAACTTTAACCTCTACTAATATTCCTATGTTCCTAGAATCTTATAAATGTGCCTAAATTTTTTCATTAACATTTCACTATTCATAACTAAATAAAACCATCTACATGTCAAAATCTTTCAATAGCAAATCCCGCTAAAACAAACAGTGTTTATGTCAAACCCCACTAAAATCAAATGTATGCTTCAAAATCCACTAAAACCAAGATTGTAATGGTTATTTTTACGTTATTTTTAATTATTCTCCTCGGAGATTATGTTCTTTAGTATTGCCAGTTTATCTTAATAAAAAACTGTCACTGTATTTTTTGAAAAATATTGTACACAATAATTATTTTAAAAGTTTTTTACGTTTTTCCGATATTTAATGAAAAGTGTTATGGCGGGGTTTGAAATTAAACTCCTCATATATCGAGTAACATGACTCATTATGTGAGTAACAATGAAATCTTAATATCTATGTTAGTATTTATTATTTAAGATGCTTCTCCATCCCACTTGAGATGGCGCAGCAATGGTTTACATATATACAGTCTAATTTATCAGACATCATATTTAGGATGCTGTTGGTGCTACCAACCCTGCTAACCCTGACACACTACAGAAACGTACGTATCCCGGACATGGTAGGCCGAAGAAACCTGAGATTGTAGTGTTAAGACACTTCGTTCCCACTGAAACACTTCCGTTCCCCATCTACCGACGAATTCTGGAGGCATTGCGTCTCGTTTAGTATAAAACACTCTTATTTTTCTATTTTACTTAAGTAAACCTACTTACCTTGTAGGTAGGTTTATTGAAAGACAATAATTATTAGATTAAATATTTATTAAGCAGAATTAAAATAAAAAAGTATTAAATAAATAATACAAATTAAGCTTTTGTTATTTAATAGTTACTTATGCCCAGGCGGTGCTGCATGTGAGTGTCGAGCTCTGGTGCAGGTGGTCGGCTTCGGTCGCAATAGTTCAATTAATTCGAACAACGTGAGCAGCACCATGTATAAGAAGGCCATCCACGCCGAGCTCAGGAGGATTTGCTCTGTCAACTTATCACCGGGAAGCGTGCGGTGGCGGCCCATCACTCCAGCTAGCAAATATACAACATATCGATTAATGATACAATATGACACATTATAACTTTAATATTAATAAGTAAGTAAGTAAGTACATTTAGCAACGAACAGGACGCGCCCTCGCGCGCAACATCCGTCGTCCCCAGTAGAGCAGCGAGTGCACGAGCACGATGCAGGTGTAGACGACGAGCACGCGCAGCACCGCGGCGGCGGCGCCCCGGCCCGCGCCCCCGTCCGCGCGCGCAGCCCCGGACTTGCGCCCCATCGCGCACCACCAGACAACTGTACAGGTGACACATGTCATAGTCTGTAGCAAAGAGTTTGGTTTAAAAACTTTTTTGATTTTTTGATGATAGTTTGTACAGTCCGTGAAGTTAAAATGGAGCTTCGGGTGTCAGACGACTATCTGACACCTCTTGTAATGATAAGCAACTTTATCTATATATATAAAAGGACTTGTCCTCACTGACTGAGGTAAGACGCACGCACAGCCGTGACGGCTGTGCGTAGAAATGCGAAATTTGGAGAGATGTTTACTTTCATAATCTGGACATCCACTAAGAAGGGATTTTGAAAAATTTTTACCTTAAAGGGGTGAAATAGGGGTTCAAAGTTTGTATGGGAAAAAAATTAAATCGGCACCGATTTTTATAAAATTTGAAATGTAGACTATTAAAAGTATATAATTGAACACGTGTTTCATCGTTTTCTAGAATTCTCCCTCTAATGGTGCAAATAAGGGGTTGAAAGTTTATATAGATTTTTTTTTAAATCGGCACCAATTTTTATAAAATTTGAAATTCAGACTCTTAAAAGTATTTAATTGAACACATGTTTCATGGTTTTCTAGAATTCGTCCCCTAAGGGTGCAAATAAGGGGTTGAAAGTTTGTATGGAAAAATCTTTAAAACGCCACCGATTATTATAAAATTTTTAATTTAGACTCTTAAAAATATTTAATTGAACATGTGTTTCATGGTATTCTAGAATTCACCCCCTAAGGGTGCAAATAAGGGGTTGAAAGTCTGTATGGAAAAATCTTTAAATCGCCACCGATTTTTATAAAATTTGAAATTTAGACTCTTAAAAATATTTCATTGAACACATGTTTCGTGGTTTATTAGAATTCACCCCTAATTACGCAAGCGAAGCTGCGCGCGTCCGCTAGTTCGGTAATAACTGCAATATTATTAACTGTGTTGAAGTTGTTAGCTCCCGCCTCGCAGCCGGCCTTTTATATAATAATGTATTCAATATAATAAATCACATAACATTTTTCTGCAACCAAACATAAAATAAAATAAAATAATAATAATAATAAAAATAGCCATCAAAATACAAAAAAATAATAATAATAAGTAGTGAAAATTAAAAATAAAAAAAAATTATAACATTAAAACATTAATATAAATGAGAGAAATTAAAAAAATAAGACAATGAAATAAACAAATAACACATTTCACTTTGATGCTGATGCTGACGACGAGTGAAAGTGTATAAAAGTGTATGAAAGTGTATGTGAGAGTGTGTGTGTTTCGTGTTATTTAGTTAAAGCCTAGTAGTAGTAGGAGAAACTTTCGTATTTTCTTTAGTGATGTTACATATTTTTTTTTTACAAACGGAAACGGTTACTTTGTGACTCGTTATCGAAGCCGATGAAGACACGAAAACGTGACGGGAAGTCTGTAAGAGACATACGACATCCTTTGTACATTGAAGGAAGCTGATCCTGAAGTGCTACCCATCTTTGTCGTAGGAGAGTTGCAAAAACTGCCTCCAGTCCTTTTCGACCATGTCGATGTAACAATAATACTTAAGGACTTAATAAAGATGCGCCGCGATGTTATTGATATTTCTTGGACCTATGGGGCTGCACCCTGTGATCACCGGATACGTCGTCACCTACGCCGACAATACGTCAACCTCGTTCATCGCTCTCGTAGACGGCTCGATCATTGTGTCGTCGTCGTGGTGGTCAGGAACAGAAATATACCGATAGTTGTAATAATAAATTACGTTTCTGAGTGAAGTGACTGAATCGAAATTTTTTTGATTCCTCTTTACGATCGTTACTCAAGACTAAAACCATAACAGTAGGTTATGATAACACCAGTTGCCAGGCTCACCAGCGTGCCACGCTGAAGCCTGACCGCTTGACGATTCTACTCGTACCTTAGTCAATAATGTTGGCGGCCGCTGACTGCTGGCACAGTGACACAGTGTACTCGCACCTACCGACGGGCTTACGACTTATGTAAAACTTGCCGCCTTTTATTAATCTCTATATATAATAAAACAGTAAAAATATTTTGTCTGTACATTTAGTATTTTTGACTGAAATGGATAGAGGGACACTTAAAAAGAATAATAGAAAGCAAAAATATATTTTTTAATTTCTTGTCTGTCTGTCTGTTTGTATGTATGATCACGCTAATCTTCAAAAGTACTGAACCGATTACTGAAAACTTTCACTAATTGCTTTGTTTTAACTCTAAAGTCTAAAACTTAACATCTAAAGTTTGTTTCATCAAAATCGGTTCATTAAAAAAAAGTTATCAGTATTTGAATGAACTCAAGGCATGAAATTTGCCTGCAAATATATAGCAGTCCATATCTATACTTATAATAAATCTATATTTCTAACCGGCTTCCAAAGGAGAAAGTTCTTAATTAAATATTATCGATTCGATATTCGATTAATTATTTTGGATTCGATATATTGGATTTTTCGATTGGTTTTGGGTATGTTTTGTAATATGCAATCATTACAGTTATTTTACAAAGAATATTATAAACTCTTACCCAAATCAATAATTTAACATTTAAGGTTGTTACTGAACGAGTAAACTAAATTATTCATTGACATGTTGATGTCTGTCAAACGTGTTGACATTTGACTGTCAGTCAATTCTGTTTATTAAATTAATTATTACTCCATACAACGTGACATTGGCGAAATGAATTGTGCTCAACTGGCACGCTCGAAACGCCATATATCAAGAATTTAATTCAATTCAATTAAATGAATTATGTTCTAATGAATTATTTTTAGTCCTCTATGTATTTTTTTATGTAAATATATTAGATATAATAATATTAAACTATAAACTAACATATTTGTAACATATTTACTATTTGTTACTAATCCATGCCCATTTATATATTTAAGTTATTTATTTTATAGATGAAGGCAGTACTTTAACTGGACGTGCGCAGTGGCGTAGCTAGGGGGGTGCGAGCGGTGCGGTCGCACCGGGCATCAACAGGATAAGTGCATCAAAGTTGACGATTAGTGTGTTTTCTTTGTTTTTTAGACTTTATACTATTTTAAAGGCCATCAAGTCCTTTAAGCCGCACCGGGCATCAAAAGGAAAGGGGCATCAAAATCGACGATCACTTTGTTTTTTTTAGAACTTAACGTCGATGATTACGTTTTTTTTTTTTAGAAGTCAACATTGACGATCACTTTTTGACGATAAGTTTGTTTTTTTCTTTTAGAACTCATCAACAGGAAATCGAGCCCGGTGCGGCTCGGGGCATCAAGTCCCCCGAGCCGCACCGGGCAGCAAATACCCTAGCTACGCCACTGGACGTGCGTAATATAATCTCCCGTTTACCGTACAATCTCTTTCGTGTGTTCTCCATACAACGTGACATTGGCAAAGTGATATGTGCTCAACTGGCACGCTTGGAACGCCATAATAAAAGAACCAAAAAATAAAACAAAATGAAGTAAGTATAATGTAGTTAACGTAAATAAGAAAAGCGTGTAACATTTTAATGGTAATGGTGTAAGAACATTCAGCACCTTCTTTTCCTCTCGCTTTCAAAATGTAACACGCTTTTATTCTTTAGTAGCGGCCGGCCCGCGGCTTTGCTCGCTTGAACTACATGATCAGTCATTTAATACATAGAATTGACTAACAATTATAATGACTTCTAATGACATACGCACAAAAAAATTAGTAAAAGTGACGAAAAGGTTTCCGTATTTTCCTTTTAAAGTACAAAAGCCTAAAAATGGAATCGTTTTGGGAATTTATTTGTATTTCGTGTTTAATAGAAAAATCTTTTAGTAATTTCACATCTGTCTACGTAAACCGTAACTGCACGCAACCCGCAAACGTTTTTCCACATAAATACCGATTCCGCAAAAAATCTGGGTTAAAACATAGATTATTTTTTAACCCAGCATTTATCAAAGTAGCCAATGTGTCAGTCCACAACTATAGCGGGGCTATAGTTCAGTGTTATTCCTTACTTCCTTAGACAAATAGAGCACACCCGACACCAGAGCGTAGAAATGAGAATATATAAATAATATTTCATTTCCTCGAGTGGGGATCGAACTCACAACCGTCGCATTGCAGTCACACTCTTCTGCCGCTGTGCCACGACGGCCTCTTTTATATGTATAGACATCTAATATCCCGCATATAGCAGAGGATGCGATTGGCCTCGTTTCGGTAGCGGGCGCGGCGTTCACTTCCGCCACACAGTATCCAATGTCTTGAAAATTCATTGGAAAAAGTGAGGAACGGTGCGGCGTGTCTTAACACTACACTCGCTTTCTTTTGCCTGCTGAAGCAGCAGCAGCAGCAGCAGCAGCAGCGACATGCGACAGCAGCCTGTCCAGACAGATAGTAGACTCGTGAGCGCCGCGGATTGGTGGACTGCGAGAACATGTTGCGAGGATCGCGAGCCAAAATAATTAATGTTATTATAAATTTGGTTTCATCGCACGTCTGTTGTCTGTTTACATTATCATATTTTTATTAGTCAGTAGGGAACATCATGGAGGTTAAATGTGAACATTTGGTATCATCATCTTAAAGTAAATGATACGTGCTTGTTTGTGTCAAGTTGTAATATCTGCGTGGGCCACCCCGCGTCCGCCACCCCGCGTCCACCTGTCGGCGGTCGGTTATTTACGAGGTGAAGACGCAAGCAATTTTCTTTTGTTGATTTAAACAAAAAACATTAGCAGTAGCGTAAGCGAATACAAATTTACGGATGGAATTGCATTACCTATAAGTAAACCAGCGCCTTGATCGCAGTCGGGACCTCTTTTAGAATTACTTATAGATCCCGACTGTCAATCCTAATAAACTACTGGGCCTGTTTATTTTCTTTTTAGATTTATGCAGTCGGGGTTTTTGTATTTTAAATATTTTTTATTTTTCACTTTTTTGTTAGGATTTGATACCATGTTGTGGTATTCGAAACCAAAAACTTTTTTTCACTAAGTCCAACCATACCTTAAATGTATAAATCCGTTCAGCGGTTCTGGAGGTATGAGGTAATAAAGAATATTACATACATACATACATACAGAACGAAACGAAAAACATAACCTGTGAAATGTGACAAATTCTTACTAATAAATTATACTACTAAACTACGTTATCGAGCTTTCAAGTCGAAATCAATATCTGTCCTGCATAAGCATTAGACTGATTCGTATTACGACAAAAGGCTACAAAAAGCTTCAGATTTAAAATATTCACATGATGTGGTGAGATTAAGCGAATAAAACTATAATGGCTGAAGGAAATTGGCAGGGAATAAAATGCAGCAGGCTGCAGGCAGGGTTGAAGGGCCAACGACCGCGGCACGCGAGCTCTTCATGTGATGCGATTAGCGGTGGCGGAGTTGCCGGAGCGCAATGTAGGTCAGCGGGGCACGACACCCCCCCGCCGCCCGCCCCACCACACATCCTGGTTACCAGCTACTGCCTTTCAGTTCACGTTTACAACAAACAATTCAAAAGTAACTAACAAGTATATCTACACACATACAATGCCAACAAAAAGTCCCTCAAACTTTTTTAATTCAAATATTTTTAAGCACTTGTAGGGAGGTTTTAAGCCGTTTCTGGGCACATCGGCTGAGGGCCGGGGCGGAGCTGATGGCGACGTATCGATCTCCCTGTTGATGGACGGTGCCTCCATCAACCAGAAATATACCGTTCGTGTATTTTATAATAAAAAACCGGTCAAATACAGTCGGACTGGCATGGAACCCTGGAACCGGAACCGTACGCGGTGAATTTAATGCCAAATTGCAATAAAACGATGCATAGACGCTCGTAGGTACGAGCTTTAATTGCCCTGACTTAGAAACTTGATTTGCTTTTGTGCTGTAACAGGCCATACATTTAAATATTTGATATTAATTTCAGCTTGATACGTGCACTCGATCTCGAGATAACTGACTTCGGATCTTGACTGACGGAGAGATGGACAGCAGTGATCCTATAAACTAGTAAGGTCTCCTAAAACAAAGCAACTATTTAATTTTGAAATAAAGTAAGCTAACTTAAAATTTTCTATAACATAATATATATTCATAGCAACTTACTTTGTAAAGAAAGGAAGTCTGCAGTGCAGACAGTGCAGTGGGTGCACTTGCATGCGGCGTGTCGCATCGATATTGCAATGATCGAATAAGAAGTGGGTCGTTCCGTATACCATATACCGTGTACCACAGCGACTGTAAGGCACACGCCTAGAACACTTCTTCACATATCGATGGGTCCTATGTAGAAGGCTCAAACTAACATTTTGGCATTTGTTTACGTAACGGGTCAATCAGCTGGTTTAACACTTACACGTTGAACTAAGCAACATAATACACGTATAACAGCCAATGTGGCACATTGGCTTTTTAGGGCGTTTTTGAAGAAAAACAAAAATGAAAAAACTAACGTATAAGGGCCATTGTGCAGTAAAAAAAACCTAACATAAATATAAATAAAATATTACGGTATAAATAAAGAGTAAATAAATAAAGAGTAAATAAGCAAAGTTTCGTAAACTTCTATTTAACCAATATAAAGTTACAGCAAATTTAAACTTTGGGATCCTCTCCTGTAAAGTTGTGATTTCGCGCTTTGGCCCTTACATACTAATATTATAAAGTACTACGGTATATAGTAGTACGGTATATAGTAGTACGGTATATAGTACTACGGTATATAGTAGTACGGTATATAGTAGCGCGCGAGCTGGCGGGCGGCCGGTCGATACTAGGCGCGGCGCAAGGGCAGAGCCCCATCATATAACTATCAATTTGTGCGAAGTGTGTTTTATAAGGTGTAATGGCGGCTCGCTCTGGCTGGCCTACTTGACACTCTACTGTTGGAAGCGTCAGCGCTCCTGCTACAATCAAGATTCCTCAACAGATTAGACGTAGGATTTTTTTTTCATTTCGGGATATCCATTGTCCATACCTGTATTTCATGTGACGCAGTTACGTATACAAACCAATAACGTAAACACGTCCTACTTCTAAAATACTATTAAAGGTTAAATAACTTTGAACTTTATCTCCAATACCTAGGCTCGGATAGGTTTATGTGTGCGCGCGTGGTCCTTAACCAATCGTCATGCGTAAGATTATATTCGCCATTTTCAGTTATTTGCATTGAATTTTCGTGACTCCGTTGTTACTTTTGTTGTTTTTATTAATAAAAACTTAGGCAGTAGAAGCTTGGCAAAGGTGCATTGACTATGGGATAAAAAAAAAGCAAAAGATGCAAAAAAATGAACATATGATAGATAATATGGTGGACCCTTTCGTCATTCATGTAGTTGATAGTTCCTCAGAATCCTCCGAATTCTCATAAATAATTGAATTATAGATATATTTAGCTGTATTAACCTCGTAGTAAATACCTTTTAGTAAAACGTGCGCATAATAAAATTAAATAGAAATAAAAAAAATCGTAAAAGTTTGAAAAACTGAATTTTTTTTGTTTACATCTTGTCTTCTGCCATAATGAATCGAGTATAGGCTTTTATAGAGTAGTTAAAACACTGGTTTCATTTAAAGTGGTGCTGACACAAACACTCTGTATATAGCACTTCATGTTTTGATGCGTGCCGGAATACCAGCCTAATTATGTGTTTGTTAAAAAACACTGCTGCTCCAGCGGTCCAGCTCCTGCTCCAGCTCACCGAGCGGCGGCGCGGGCGTGTCGATCCTATCGACTCGTGGAAATTTACTTTATATATCCATACTAACTAAAAAGGTCTTTATTTTCTAAATGAAACATTTTAAAGTTAGCATATTTATGTCGATCTTTTGACACCATTAATAATAATAAAAAAGAACTTAACGTACCTATTTGTATCTTATACTCGTACTGTAATAATTACTGAAGGATATTAAAATCAGTTCCTGGAGTGAGACCTCCCGGACGCCCAAGGAAGCGCTGGTTGCATGTCGTGATGCAGGACATGAGAGCCAATGGTCTAACCACTCAGGACGCAACAGACCGTGCAAAGTGGAGTAGGTTTAGTAAGAAGGCAGACCCTGGCAATAGCCAGGATTGATGCCAGGAAGAAGAAGAAGAAGAAGATTAAAACATATATGGTAGCTTTTTATTTATATGATCATTCGACGATTCAAAAGTGCTTATAATAGTCTATTTGATTAAAGAATATTTTGAATTAGAATTTATATAAAGGCAAGTGAGGTAGAGAGTCTTTGTTGACAATCAACTTAATTGTGTAAGCTTACGTAAACATAAAAACCGTCCAAATTATTTTACTTTGATTTTTTATTAACACACATCGTATCATCGTACGTATTACCAGAGTCCCCGCCCGAGCGTGCGCGGGCGGAGGCGGGCGGGCGGGCGGTCGTCCGGGGCGGGCGGCGGCAGTGCGAGGCGCGCGCGGCCCCCGTCGAGTCGCGCCTTCGCCCGCAGCGCGCCACGTGCCCCGGCCTCCGTC
>JAEBDU010013368.1:11170-27324 GCA_016802625.1 Heliconius numata | reverse complement strand
TCGCCCGCAACGCGCCACGTGCCCCGGCCTCCGTCCACGCCGCCCGCCGCCGCCCGCCGCCCGCCGCCCGCGCGCTCGCACAGGGCGGGCCGCACTCGGTCCGATAATGGTATCTATATTGCATGCTTCTCGTATGGTCAACACTGTATTGACGCGTATACCTAATGAAGTCCCGTGACGACTGCGTTTCTCAGTAAAGTCCTAACTCGGAACTCCTAGTTATTTAGAACACCACGACCGCCTGTTCGCTGCACATTCGTGGGCATGTTTCCCTCAAAAGTAACGTTTCATCACGTGCCTCTCCAGACAATGCGATAAATGTAAATATTTAAATCATTGGTAGTGTTTACATTAGACGCGACTGGCTTTTGAGTGAACTTTACTTCACATACGTGCTCCGTGCTCCGTGCCCCGTGAGGCCCGCGTCTGTAAACAAGAGACAGAGGTTGTTTCTTCCTTGTGTTCGTAAATGTGTATAAAATTATTATGATTCACACGAATTCACATTCATGATAAAATGTAATGAATTCTCTAAAAATATAATCAAGTTCCACTTATTTTTCATTGTTTTGTTATGTGTTATTAATTAATTCAATATTTCGCTTAATTTGCAAAACGTTCTAAAAGATAAAGTCATAAATTTAGGACACGCACTTACAAGTGCGTAAATTATTATAGTAACGTCATAAAAGTAGTCGACTGTCGTGTTACACGGTCATGTAGGTCGACAGCCCGACAGGCGGCGACGGCGGTTCATCAGTTTAGGTGGGTACTAATACTAAATATAAACTCCCTGTACTTTCATCACGGAAAAGAATCGAAATGTAGTTTTAAAGGCGCTCCGGGCCGCGTGCGCGCGCCCCGCGCCTGTGCCACACACGTACTGACCCCGCGCTTCGCCCGCAGGAGCCGTGCGAGGAGGCGACCGCGCCCGCCACGCTGGAGGCGTTGCGCCGCCACTCGCGCCAGGTGGCCGCGCGCCGCGAGCGCCGCGTGCAGGTACGTGCGGCAGCGCTCAGCGCCGCGCCCTGTCCCGCCGACTAACGCCCTCGTCTGTTGCAGTTCTCGGAGCGCGCGCGAGATGGCGGTCGCGGCGACGGCGCCGGTGAGTGCGCGCCTACGCTAAATATAACGCGCGCTGCGCCGACGCCCTCATTGCCCGTGTGTTTGTGCAGAGAGCGGCGGCTCCGAGATGTCCGGCGGCGGCGAGCGCCGGCCCTCCACGTGCCGCGTGGAGCTGGGCGCGCTGCTGGCGAGCGAGCCGCGGCCGCCCGACAGCAAGGTCAAGGTACGACGGCGACGGCGGCGGGAGTCAGGTCATGTAATAGATGTAGCGTCAGAGCGACGTGCCCTATACTACAGGTATTGCTAAGCAGTCGAAGCTTCAACAGCAAGAACGCCCTATTTGCATAACGAGTGTGTCGGCCCCCGAAGGCTTCGACGCTTTGACAGCGACCTTATGACAACTTACCATTAACAGCTGACCTACTTCACGTTTATCGTCTCGCATCGCGCGACGACGCTACACGTGAAGTATTTCACCAATTAGGCACATACTGACTGCTGATACTGAGTACTTAGCACGCGGCTGGAATGTGGTTATTTTGGTAATATAAATAGAAAAATAAATACGTTAACTAAGCAAGCACGCATGTAATGTTTGCAAGATGCAGGCGCGACAGGGTAACGTAGTTCGTAGATTCCAAGTCGATAATTTTTTTATCTATTTAATTAAAATTATTTTTTTACAATAATTATAGGACTAATGAAAATAGTGAAACAAAACGAGGCTGGTGCTAACTCTGAAAATAATAAATACGAAACCAAAATTATGCTATTAAAGTGTTTGTTAACAGCGACACAGTATACATGGTATGACAGAGGAGGAAAATGTGGTCCGACCGCATCAGGAGATGGCCGTGCTCTCTCTCGAGGAGAAGAAGTACCTGCTGGGCGTGGAGCGCGGGGACGTGGCGGGCACCCGCCGCGTGCTGCAGCGCGCGCGCGACACCGGCCACATCAACGTGGACTGCGTGGACCCGCTCGGCCGCAGCGCGCTGCTCATGGCTATCGACAACGAGAACCTCGAGATGGTAGAGTTGCTCCTCGAATTTGGCGTCGAGACTCGAGACGCGCTGCTTCACGCTATTTCCGAAGAGTTTGTGGAAGCTGTAGAGGCGTTGCTGGACCATGAGGAGAGAGCCCGAAAACCTGGTGAACTCCATGTAAATCGAACGTAGCTTTCATTCAAGTACAGTCACAAAATTTATTAGTAGATATTTGTTTCACGTTAATCTGTCGGTACACAGAGCTGGGAGGCGCTGCCGCCCGAGACGGCCACGTTCACGTCCGACATCACGCCGCTGATCCTGGCGGCGCACCGCGACAGCTACGAGATCATCAAGCTGCTGCTGGACCGCGGCGCGGGCTTGCCGGTGCCGCACGATGTGCGTTGCGGCTGCGACGAGTGCGTGCGCTCGCGTCGCGAGGACTCGCTGCGCCACTCGCGCTCGCGCATCAACGCGTACCGCGCGCTCGCGTCGCCCTCGCTCATCGCGCTCTCCTCCAAGGACCCCATCTTGACGGCGTTCGAGCTGTCGTGGGAGCTGCGTCGGCTGTCGGCCTTGGAGCACGAGTTTAAGACTGAGTATCAAGAACTTCGAGTACAGTGTCAAGAGTTCGCGACGGCCCTGTTGGACCACACGCGCACCTCTCACGAGCTACAAGTGCTTCTTAACCACGAGACGGGCTCCCCTCAACAGCCATTGACGGAAACTGGAGCACCGGAAAGGATGCGATTATCGCGACTTAAGTTGGCGATAAAATTGCGCCAGAAAAAGGTAAGCGAAGAGAATCGATTTCACTCTAGTCTTTTGTTTATAAGTTTATGTATGACTAGGGCCCGCCCGCAGTTACGCCCGCTTGAACTCAGAAGACAGTCCGTTTAGTCTCATTCAAAAACAGAATTTACCACCAATTCACTAACGTTAGTGCCTCAGACCAGAGAATTTTAAGAAACTGAGCGGGGCTTATTTTTTTAAATTTTAAACAAATACATATGTAATTATTTGTGACATTGATACCTTTGAAACAGACTGGATTGAAACTTCCCAAGGCGTGTTATCTATACTATCTATCTATACTAATATAATAAAGCGGAAGAGTTTGTTTGTTTGTTTGTTTGTTTGAACGCTAAGATCTCTGGATCTACTGGTCTGATTTACATTGTTTTTGTTTTGTATAAAAGCTGCATTCTTCAGAAGTGCTATAGGCTATATAACATTACATTACACATATAAACTAATATATTTTAAAGTACTTTCTAATTTGACATACAATTTATTCTGCCATGTTAATAACAACCGTCTCGTCGCTACGCAACCGTTACCGCGACATTTTGATATTCATCCTTATGAAAATAAATATAATAGTCACTTTTAGCATTTTATCTAGATTGAAATTATAGTTTACTGTATAACATTCTAATAAATAATTAAGGAGATGTCACTGATTCGAAATGACCTAGCCTACGGGCGGCACAGTATGACCGACGCGAAAATATTCTTATAGTTGAAGCAGGCGTAGCCGCGTCCGGGTCCACTAGTCACTTATAAAATCATTATAAGTTAATAATAAGTTTAAGCGTATTTCTAGTATTAATATTGTGGACATCCCCAATCTTGGTAAAATCATTAATATTTTTCTCAACATACATAACATTTTCAAAAATATATTGAGATGCAACTGTCAATATATTGATTTCTTTAAACTTTTGCCTTAAGGAGACTTTAGGGCCTAAGTTATAGATTGCACGAATAGCTCGCTTCTGCAGGACAACTATTGGTTGAATACCGGCTGCATTACCGCAAAGTAAAATCCCATAGGGCATATTACTGTGGAAGTAGATGAAGTAAATAAGTCGAGCCGCATCCACGTCAGTTAATGATCTAATTTTTTTGACCGCGAAAGCTACTCAACTAGGTCTATTCGCCAATCCGTCAACATGTCACGTCGTGTTAGGTGTTCTAAAATCATGCATTTAGTTTTCTTACTATTCAGTAGTAGGTTATTAACACTGAACCAATGTATAACTTTCGAGAGTTATAATAATCTACTTTGACTACGCTCGTAGGTACCTACAGCTAATTATTGATCATACGCATATATTTTTGTAACATTACATTCTTCTTGCCAGTATTAGGTACATGTTATAATTTTAAAACTCTGTTAAATATGCTAATGTCAGTTAATAATTTAATTTACTCCTTCAACCTTAACTGTTAAATAACTGATTTGGATAAGGAATAAGGATTCATAAATTTCTTTGTAAAATAACTGTAATGATTGCATATTAGCTACTGTACTGTTTTGAAATTAACAAAATAAGTCAGCTTCACGCTGTATCCCGCATACAGCAGAATAGGCAGAGGAAACGTAGTGTTAACAGACTCCGTTCCCCACTTTCTGCCGAATTCTGGAGGCGTTGCGTGTTGAGTGGCAGAACTCAACGCCACGCTTTGCCTCGATTCTCGATTGTTTTGAAATTAGTTACATATATTATTAGTTAAATCTACAATTGGTAAATATGTGGGTATTACAAAGTACACATTGAAAGTATGTTTTTAGGGATTTTTATATAATCTATACAACAATCAACATCTTTGGTCAAGTTCGAGTTGTACTCGTGAATCGAGAATTCCGTACCAATTTCATGGACGTAGATACACGAAAAGTATAACTTATTAAAATTGACATTTTGTTTGAAATTAAACAGTACAGTTTAAAGTCTTTTTCTGTGACACAAATACAAACAAATACATAAATTATATTTTTTTTGGAAAATAGGTGTTCGGTGTTTTCCTTTATACATTATAGATCAACGGGAAATACCCCATAGTTTTGATACCTAACCTGCAAGCGATCCTGTCAATATACACAATAGTACGAACAGAGTCGTTGTCGTTGCAGTTCGTGGCGCACCCCAACGTGCAGCAGCTGCTGGCGTCCATCTGGTACGAGAGCGTGCCGGGGTTTCGGCGCAAGAACATGCTGCTGCAGGCAGCGGAGATGGTGCGCATTGGCGTCATGTTCCCGCTGTACTCGCTGGCCTACATCGCGGCGCCGCACTCCGCCGCCGGCCGCACGCTACGCCAGCCCTTCATTAAGTTCCTGTGTCACTCCGCCAGCTACTTTATGTTTCTCTGTGAGTTAACGTTGCGAAACGTAAATTAAACTGTCCTGGACTCCTGGATTCTTGGAGAATGAGCTGACTGTATCTTGCCCGTTGGTATGATGAACTTTAGACTTCAAAGTTTTTATGAGTGACTTTGGGGATTAATAAAGAAGACGAATGGAAACTTTCAAACAAAAAAGTTTGTGAGGATGGATGGTTGTTCCATTTTATGATTTAGAACCTACATCTAAATCTAAATTTTAGATGAAACTTTACAGAAATATATCTCATACATCAGAATATATACTATTTCATATTCTACGATTTCAAATCATAGATTTTGTATGATTTGACAAAAATATAATGAGTTTTATAGTTGGCGCTAGTTATTGCTAGTTATTTCAATACTGCGTTGAGCGTCGCTGCACGCTGCACGCTGCACGCTGCACGCTAGGGCGATACCTAAGAGCTGTGTGTTCGCAGTCCTGCTCATCTTGGCGTCGCAGCGCATCGAGACGGCGGCGGGCGGCATCTTCTGGGGCGCGCACACCACGCCGCTGTCCCGCCGCGGCGCGCCGCCCTCGCTCGTGGAGTGGCTGATCCTGGCTTGGGTCAGCGGTGTGTATACAGTGTGACCCTTAAACTTATACGTATTTCATTTTCTGAAGCCACATATAGCCACAGATAACTAAAAAGGAAATCTAAATATGCGAAGAAATCTAAAAAATAAAGAACACAATGAAATAGAATTTGTAAAAAAATATTTGTAGGTCTGATTTGGAGCGAAGTTAAACAGCTGTGGGATATGGGGCTCCGCGAGTACGTGCACGACATGTGGAACGTCATCGACTTCGTCACCAATTCCCTGTACGTGGCCACCGTCGCGCTACGAGTAGTGTCCCACTTTCAGGTATTTCATAAAAATTGATTAGTTATTTACATTTTTTTCAATACTAATCTAATCTATATATATAAAAGGACTTGTCCTCACTGACTGAGGTAAGACGCACGCACAGCCGTAACCGCTGTGCGTAGAAACGTGAAATTTTGATTATTAGGCTTATATTTTCTTACTAATTCTATTGAACACTGAATATAATTTCATAAATATATTTAATAAATATTGTTATAGTTCAAGCAGGCGTAGCCGCGTCCGGGTCCACTAGTATAATATATAATTATAATAAAATATTACCGATACTCTAAATAAAATACATAAAAATATAAACCATACATGATATTATACATGGTATACCATGTATACACCAGTATATACACGAGAGGGAGCTCTTCTTATGGGCTCTCGTCGGCGACTGCAAAGGAGTATATATACCCATTTGCGAGTAATAAATTATTGAATTGCACTTTGGTTTAAAAAATAAATTTTTAAAACGCAGGTCCGGCGAGAAATGGCGATGGGCCTGCAATGGAATCAGCCACGCGAGAAGTGGGACGCATGGGATCCCATGCTGCTGTCGGAGGGTCTGTTCTCTGCCGCCAATATCTTTAGCAGTCTGAAGCTGGTGTACATATTTAGCGTGAACCCGCACCTGGGCCCCTTACAGGTGTCACTGAGTCGTATGGTGCTAGATATACTGAAATTCTTCGTTCTGGATATACTCGTCATATTTGCATTTTCTTGTGGTAATTATTTTATTGCTCAATTAATGAATACTTTTAATGCATTTGTCTATTTAAAAAAACCCGGACAAGGGCGAGTCAGGCTCGCTCACCGAGGGTTCCGTACAATAGCACTCGTCGGGGGTCTCGAGTTTTTTCTGAAATTCAAGCTTAGCTTCCCCAGAGCCCTTTCATCTGATAGGCTCACTTGAACTAGCAGTTTTAATACAAAACTTTACCCTCCTTTTAAGGTTATTATTTTTCGGATTTTCACAAACGTATAGTTTTTAGATTTTTTCCTGAACTAGTACTACCTACAGGTGTTAGCTGCCAAATTTCACAATTCTCGGTTATTCGGATACCAGTACCCTATTAATTTTCATTCCCTTTATAATGTCAAAATATGCGTTTTTTGCTATTTAATGCTATTATTTTTAGGATTTAACCATAAATTCATATTTTTCAGATTTTTTCCTGAACTAACTACCTACTAGGTGGTAGCTGTCAAATTTCATAATTCTAGGTCAACAGGAGATTACAATATGAATTTGATTCCCTTCATAGTGTCGAAATACGCATTTTTTGCAATGTAAACGACCGTATCTTTTTTTAAAGTAAATATACAAATATATTTTTTATCAGGAAAGCATGGGGCCGTAGATCTGAGTATATGGGTTGAATTTCAACCCGCGTTCAAATCTCCAAGCGTTCCTGAGATAAAGGGTCTTGACAGACAGACGGACGAACGGACGGACAGACAGACAGACAGACAGACAACAGAGTGATCTTATAAGGGTTTCTTTTTTCCTTAAAAAGTACGAAACCCTAAAAATGTACAGAAATAAAAATGTAAACTATTAGCAACTAGAGGGTAAGCAGGGACTGGACTCGTCCGAGGCTAGTTGAGACGCGACTGGTTGTGGGTTCTATCCCCACTCGAGGAAATGAAATATTTAATGTTTAGCGTAGAGCTCCGCCAGAGTTCTGCAGAAAATGGGGAACGGAGTGTCTTACTCCCTGAACTGTGTTCCCTCTGCGTGTTGCTAATTTTTTCGTCTGAACGCTCACAGGACTCAACCAACTACTTTGGTATTATGCGGATATGGAGAAGAAAAAGTGCAACTCTGGTTCTACTTACACCGGCGCCAACGGCACCCTGCCTGACCCCGATGCCTGCGTCGTGTGGCGCCGCTTTGCTAAGTAACTATACTAGTCCCAAAAGTGCATAGTATAACGATCACTAATTATTTTATAAACATTATTTACTTGATCAAAGACTACATCACTATTTTGACACTAAACATAGTGTTTCATTCATTCATTTCGTCAGTTTGTTCGAGACGATGCAGACACTATTTTGGGCGGCGTTTGGCTTGATCGATTTGGAATCATTCGAGTTGGAAGGCATTAAGATCTTCACCCGCTTCTGGGGCATGCTGATGTTTGGCACATACTCCGTCATAAATGTGATCGTACTCCTCAACCTGCTCATCGCTATGATGAACCACTCCTATCAGCTTATATCGGTTCGTACCTACGTGATGCACATTACTTTAGTGATAGGATATAAAATAAGATTTAGGGAAAGGTAAGGTCTGAAAATAAATGGAATGTAATGTAGAAAACTATAGTAATTTTTGTAAGTCATTTAATTAAAGAATCTCGAATAATTATTAGGAACGCGCCGACGTTGAGTGGAAGTTTGCACGTAGCAAATTATGGATCAGCTACTTCGAGGAGGGCGGGACGGCGCCACCGCCCTTCAACGTAGTGCCGTCGCCCAAGTCTGCGCTGTACGCCTGGCGCTGGTTGCAGCGCCGCCTCTGCGGGCACGCGCGCGCCAAGCGGGAGCACATGCGCACCATAAGAGTACGTAGCATATATTGTGCATATTGCATGATCTGTGGGCAGCTTGGTGGGGACCAGGTAGGACTGGTTAAGGTCCCCGGAAGCCGCTGGATACGCGAAACGCAACACCGATCGTTGTGGATTTTGGGGCCGCCTAATGTACAGCAGTTGGCGTACTAAAGACTGGAATTATGATTGCATAGACTGCTTTCACAAGGTCTGAAAAACCTACTATACTCTTTAGAATCATAATTTTAAACATTCCATTATGAAGAAAGTAAAATAAACGCGTCAAAAAAGGTTTTCCCTCATTCTCATTACTTTATTGGTGAAAAAAGGGAATATTCTAATATATTTTTTGTAATTTTTAGAGAAAAGCAAAGCAGGCCAACGAGCGGGACTTTCGATACCAAGTAAGTGCTGTTTTTCAAATGTAAGTAATGATTTTTTTACATTTCAATACCGTAACTATAATTTTTCTGTATATAAAATAAAATGCTTGCGTCAACATCTTGTTACAAACAATCCTAATATTACAATCGATCAACATGTAGGTAAACTAAACATGTATATGTATCGAACTGCAGGCCATTATGCGCAACTTGGTGCGGCGCTACGTGACGGTGCAGCAGCGGCGCGCCGAGTGCGGCGGCGTCACTGAGGACGACGTCAACGAGATCAAGCAGGACGTCAGCGCCTTCCGCTGCGAGCTCGTCGAGATCCTGCGCAACTCGGGCATGAACACCTCCACCGCCAATGCCGGCGCCCCCGGCGGCGGCGGCGGCAAGAAGAACCGGCAGAAAGAGCGGCGCCTCATGAAGGGGTTCAACATCGCACCGGGCGGGTCGCTGGCGCCCGTGGACGAGTTCCTGGCATCGCTGCACCACGAGCACGGGCCGCACGGAGCACACCACGCCTCGCTGTCGGCGCTGCTGGGCGGGCGCCTGCGCACCAGCCAGTCCAGCCTATCGGATGGCGGTGGCGGCCTGGCCGGCCTGGGCCCGCGCCGCAAGCCCTCGCACAAGCGCCGCTGGGGCACGATCATCGAGGCGGCGCGCGCAGCGCGCGTGTCGCGCCTCATCGGCCGCTCGCGCTCCGAGGACTCCGTCTGCGACCACGCCAGGCCGTCGCCCAGGTATTATACGGATCGTAAAAAAACCGTATAACATTTTTTTTATATTTCAAAACAAAGTAAATATTGATTTAAATGAGTGCTTTTCAATTGCGCACTAAGAAAGTGCTTGCTGTTTTTATCTATTTTTAAATTCGCTATGCTTTCAAATAAATTATAAATTGTTAAAATTTATTTGAAGGCATAGCAAAACGGGTAGGACGATATAACGCAACAATGTTAATATCGGGTTACGGTACGCAGCGGCAGCGAGCGCTCGGACTCCGGCAGCGACTCGCAGCGCAGCCCGGAGCGCTCGACGCGCGGGGGCCCGCTGCATCCGCTGTCGGCGCTGGCGGCGCTCAAGCGCAAGCGCAAGAAGTTCTCGGACTCGCGGCGCGCAGCGGAGGCAGAGGCGCTGCAGCGCGCCAGCTCGGTGCCGGCGCGCGCGCCACCTGCGCCACAGCCCCGCGCCGCGCCCGCGCCCGCGACCGCTCCGCCCGCGCCCTGCCAGGGCAGCCGTGAGCCGCTGCTGGCCAGCCTGGACGACGACGCGCACAAGGTAGCGTTATTTCAAATTAAATGGATTATTCTAGATTCAATGCAATTTTATTAATAAAAATATCATAGCAGGAGTTATGCGGGCAGTGCGGCTACGACGGCGCCGAGACAGGCACCATCGGCGATGGGGGGCCGGAGGGCAGCATGGAGGGCGGCGGGGGCTGCGGGGGTGGCGAGGGGGCCGAGGGCTCGTGCGCGCGCTGCGCCGCGCTGGCGCGCCTGGCCGGCGTGACGCCGCTGCACGGCCACGCGCCGCACCACTCCGCTGGCTGGCTCTAGGCTGCGACTTCCAACTCCATGTTGCGTGCCTGGTCCGAGGAGGCTTAGGTCAATATCCCTGCGAGTGCTGATGGGTACTACTGTGTGTACAACGTGAACGTGCGTTAATGTAAGACTAGTATACCCCTTACTATGATTACTGCACAAAACAACTTCCAATAATTTTATATATCTAATGATTGTTAGATAAAATTGTATGAATGGTACAATATATTTATATAATAATTGTAAGTATTTCGTAAGTAACACAATACAAATTTCTCACAGCGACGCTTGTATAAATTTTCACAAAGGGTTTCATGTATAAGGTATCGAACACACGCACAAGTACTTAGTAAAAAAATATAGAAGCGCAGCTGTCTCATTATAATAATTTATGATATAGAAGGACATAAACGTTTATATCTCTATATTCCTGTTTGCGAGTGTAGGTACAGTTTTATATACGTGTAACTTATATGTATACTGAAGTAGGACTATAATATATATAGGTACTATACCCTAGGCTAGGATAGGGGCGTACTCAATACATCATGTGTTCCAGAGCATCTCCAGGGTTCGTTCCGTACCGAGCTCAGTCGTCGGGTGTAAGCAAAACAGGGATTTTATGTGCAACAAGTTGTCCAATTTACTACAAATTTATATGTTCAGTTAGCTGTCTTATGACTGCTGACTGCCGACGTCCATGCCCTCTTATATACAAACAAACTATCACAGCATCAAATTTACTATTACCAATTACTGTAACTAGGATAGCGCCTTATAGTAGCATAATCACTCGCATATAATTGGAACTTTTGAGATATTTATTTATAGCAAGCAACGTTACGAGTATGTAGGTACTACTTAGACCACTCACACTAGGAATTATAGTTATATTACTAGGAATATATATTATATTACTAGGAATTATAATTATAGTTATTATATAACAAACAGAAATAAACAGACAGTCAAACATGTTGATATCTATGAATAATTTAATTTACTCGTTCAGAAACAGCCTTAAATGTTAAATTATTGATTTGGGTAAGGATTATAAATCCTTACCCAAATCAATATTCTTTGTAAAATAACTATAATGATTACATATTACAAAACATACTCGAATGGAATAATCCAATATCGAATTCAATTTCATAATATAGGTATGGATAGAGTTAAAGATAATATGAATGAAAATAAGAAAAAACAACAATGTTTGACGACATTTAACGATGTTTAATGATTATTTTACATCGAAATTGTTTATTACTTTAAAGATTTTAAATATTAATTTAATAATAAATAATTGTATGTAGCTTCAGGGCACTAAATGTATGCGAATTATTTACTGATCGTAAAAAAACTGTCAAAGAGTATTTAGTGTTAGCGAGTACACAGTGCATGTCGTGCGTCCTGCGAGCGGCGCGCCGCCCTCCTCGCCCCCCTCCTCACCCCGTCCAAAGAATAATTAATTATTGCATTTAATAAAGAAATCTATATTCAGTCAATTTTACAGAATATATTTGATGTAATGCGGTATCGAGTGAATGGTGTTGGCGGGCGGCGGCGGGGGGCGGCGGGCGGCGCACTCTCGTTGTTATCATTGAGTCGAGCGTATCGTAGTCACCGGAGGCCTTCTCGCGTTCAGTTGTCGCGTAAACACATGAACGATTTATATTTTGTAAAGAGTTGTTGTTTATTTATACATTGTATTTGTATATAACTGTGCGAACTTTAATAAAGAGCACTGCACGGTGTGTCTTTGTTTCACTTGTCCGGAATGTGGTTTAGATCGAGGGGTACGTAGTCGCGGGATTGGGGGGCGCGTACGGCCAAGAGGAGCCGTCCTGCCCGCGCGCGCAACAGAACAGCGCATCCGCGTGGCACAGCGCCGCGCTCGGCCGCTAATGCGAGCTGGTTCACCACGCGGCGTTCAACCTCGTGCTTGATGCTTCGGGCTCCGTAGTGCACGTCATAGCCGTCAGCGAGGGCTCCTAGCACACCGCCCTCCCAGCGGAGTTCCACCGCGTGACGCGCACGTGCCTTATCAGCCCACGCGCGCAACTCTAACTGTACAAGCGTGAGCAACTCCTGGCGGGAGAACGGCAGGAAGTATACTATCTCGTTGATGCGCCCCAGGAACTCGTCACGGCCGAAGTGCCTCTTCAGAATGGGGCGTACGACGGAGTCCTTGAATTTGCGAGACACCTGCACCGCCTCCTCCTCTTCTCCCCCCGCCTTCCCGTCCTCCGCACCCGCCTCGCCGTCATACTCCTCTGTAATCATTATGATATTTGATAACACATTTCTTTGAAAAAATGTGGTTGATAAACAAATATCTTAAAATAAGCTCTCTTGTAAAAAAATCAACTAGTAATTGAGGCCATCGTGGCGCAGCAGAACAGCGTCTAACTGTAAATGCGACGGTTGTGGGTTCGATTTCCACTCGAAAGAATGATTATATTTAAATAACGCGTGCCATTGAGTTCCACCACTCAACACGCAATGTCTCGAAAGTCGGACGGGGAATAGTCAGTAGGTTCCAACTTCCATCGACCTACCCTGCTATGCGCGAAAAAGCGTGAAGTTTATTTTGTATGGCAACTGACAACTAAGAAACTTATTATATTCGTAGATAAGGATACCGAGATAATGTTATCATACGTCGGAAAATTTGTTAATTTGAAATTACTAAGTGTCATTTCCCCCAAATCTTTTCTCATAATTTCTTTTAACCTCTTTAAGAGTTAAGTAAGTATAATCGGAAACAATAATCTTTGGGTTACACAAGATGGACAACAGTGAAATATTAGAAACTAGATCTAACTGTACTGCCTGCCCTGTTGCGTGAGAATAAATAAAAGTAAGTACCTCTAGGCTTGTCGGACACAGGGGCAGCCGTCACAGGCGTGGTAGAAGGTGCCCGCGCTCGCTGCTCCGCACGCGCCTCCGCCTCACGTCGTAACTGCAACCCGTACTGCGCGATCTCGTCCGCCGCCAGGTTGGATGTCATCACGAAGATCGCGTTCTTGCATTCAATTAGTTTTCCTTTGCCGTCGGTTAGTCTTCCTTCGTCGAACAGTTGCAGGAGTACCGTTAGCACATCCGGGTGAGCCTTATCCACCTCATCAAACAACACTACGGCATCAGCGCGACGAGCTAAGGCTCGTGTCAGTTGGCCACCCTCTTCGTGGCCCACATAGCCGGGCGGCGCGCCTATTAGCTTGGCCACCTCGTGCTTCTCCTGATACTCGGACATATCGAGGCGGATGAAGGCGGCCGGGTCGTCGCGGTGCATGTACCGCGCCAGCTGTTTCGCCAGCTCCGTCTTGCCAATTCCCGAGCTGCCCAGGAAAAGGAACACCAGCGGATGCTCCTCGTCGGCCCAGCCGTTCTCCTTACGGCGCACGGCGGCGGCCACCGTATCGATGGCGGCGGTCTGCCCCACGATGTACTGCTTGAGGCGCTGCTCCAGCGGGAAGCGGCGGCGCTCCTCGGCGGCGGCGGCGGCGGCGCGCTCCTCCCAGCGGCGCGCGTGCTCCAGCAGCAGATCGCGCGCGCCTGACGGGTCGCGGGCGTAATGCAGCGCGCGCCGTCCCGCGTGGTCGCGCGCTGTGGGGTCCGCGCCCGCCTCCAGCAGTGCGCGCGCCGCCGCCGCCGAGTCTGCCAGCGCCGCGTAGTGCAGCGCCGTCCACCCCAAGAACGACGCGCGCGCGTTCATGGCGCTACAGAACTCGTCTTCCCGTCTTTGCAGCACTTCTAACGGATGAAGCCCGGAACTGGACGCCGCAGATGAAGCACCTGCATATTGTTCGCGTAAATCGGGCTTAGCTCCGAGGCGTAGGAGCTCCTGGACGGCTGCTGGTTGATCGTTTGCAGCGGCTACCATTAGGGCGGTCCAGCCGAGAGCATGCCTGTGATTGGCCGCTCCACCTTCCCCACTGTCACCTTTGTTAGAGCTTCGACCGTCATCATATGCAGCTGCTATTTGTCTGCAATCATTTATTGTATATTATGATATATATCTGATGCAAATAATTATGTTATATCTATCTTAATTATATAGGTACTTATACAACTGATGTGTTGCATTTGAAACTTCCCTAAACATTAGTATTTGTTTTATTTTAATCGGTTCATAAATAAAAAAAGTTAAAACTAGATTCACGCTGTATCCCGCCTATAGCAAGGTAGGCAGAGGAAATCTAGTGTGAACTAGAAGACACTGCGTTCCCGAGTTTCCACCGAATTTTTCGAGGGATGGCGTGTTGAGTGACGACCGACCGACGGCGACCTTGGTGCCAGAGGAAATGAAATGAAATGAAAATTTATTGCCAAAAATGTATGAATACAGTCACCAGATACAATAAATCAATCCTATTTATCACAGCATTCAATTAAATAATTTCTGGTTTTATGAACTCTGGTACCCATTGTAAGATTTAACTTGTGCTATGGGTACCAGTGCTCTTACAAATTTTAAATGATCTAGGAATCGGTAGATCAATGAAACATCTTGTGTCTGGTTGGTTAATTATTGTATGAAAAACACAATACAAATGTAAGAAAAAAATAAAATAAAATAATAATAATAAAAGTAAGAAAACTTATGGATGCACATTTGTAGTGAAAACCTCATCAAATGAAAACTTATCTTATTCTATGTACTTATTTTCATAAAACTCTCTGTCTCACTGTATTCCTGCTCCCATAAAAACAAACTAACTTTTGCCTTGCATAGATGAAGGGAAAGAGGAAATATGTTGCATATTTTATTAATTTTATTATATAGATGACCACCGATAAAATGATAATGTCGTTGGGCAGTGGCAGTATTACATTTGTATGTGGGGCAAACATTATATGACCGACGAGATTTTGCGTTAATTTCATTGTATTCCTTTCTCTTATGTACACGAAGTATGGTATGGAGGACAAAAAGCTGTCTCACCGTTAGAACCGCGCAGTCTATGTATAGCTGAGATGTAGGATATCTAAAAGGTTTGAAGGTCATGACTTTTAGGACAGCCCTCTGGGCCCGTTCCAGGGCTAGCAGAAGTGACTTTGATGCTGCACCCCAAATAGAAATGCAATATGTAATGATAGACTAGCTTAGGGCATAATAAACTATCTTTAAAACAGAGTAATCTGCAGATGGTCTCAGTTTTTTAAAGATAAAAAGGATTTTACGGACCCTAGCAGTTAGGCTATCAATGTGAGGCTTCCAGTTCAGGGGCATATCAATTAATACACCAAGGTACCTTACGGTATTAGTTTTTCTAAGCAGCGGACATTTACATATTGCAGCGGAGGCGTTATCAGGACAATTTGCGGCATGAACTTTTAAAAGGAGAGTATCAGCTGGACGTGAGGTATTTGGTCACAGACCTAAGTGCATTCTCTGCGTACATAAATACCTCTGACCAATTCTTGCCTTTTATGAGTAATGCCGTGTCATCGGCGTAAGTAAAAATTGAGCAATTGGTAAGCGATAGTTTACATAAGTCGTTAATATATATCAAAAATAACATTGGACCCAAAATTGACCCCTGGGGTACACCGAAATTTATCTTCTGG
>JAEBDU010013368.1:0-10770 GCA_016802625.1 Heliconius numata | reverse complement strand
CTCTTTACGTTGTTCACAGCAGATTTACCAAAGTTTTGTTTGTGGTTAACGTGCAAACTTCATTCATTTGCTGTCACTGCAGTTAGGCTTTGGAACGACTTGCCTGAGAACAGGGCTTGTTAACGTTACCAATTCACATTAAAATTAACGTTAATTACCATATAGATACCCAAGTATCGTTACAATTTGGTAGCGATACTTGGTTTCTTAACGGAATAATAACGTTATAATAAGGTTAATTTTGCGTTAAATATTAACGTGTGTGTATATTTAGTGTTACTTCGAAAGTGGCGATAAAAGTAGCGGGTATAAATTATGCTTTTATTTTGTTGACTTTACGCGACGTTGCCGGTAAGTTTATATTATTCCTCGCAGTTTATATTTTTCTTTCGACATCAGAGCGAAGAAATGAAAATATAAATTTAAATAAATATTTCATCTCCCTGAGTGGCGATCAAACCTACAACCAGTTGATTTTACAGTTACACTTTCTGCTCCTGCGCCACGACTGGCCTGTAAGTATGTACGTGTATATAATACATATATTTATAAAATTAATAGTTAATATTGTTTTTAAATTTTATTTATGGTTTATTTATGTATATCTATTTCATTTTAAATAAATCTTTTTCTATGCCTACACATTTGTTTCCCACATGGCAAGGTTGGCTGATAGAGAATGCTTTTTAGTGTTAAACCTGCCTTTTGTGCCTGTATTTTTTTTTATATTGTGTGCAATAAAGAATTTTAAAATCAAAATAAGTATGTGAAGGTTGAATAATTCAATATCGGTAAGAGAGGTAAGGGGAGACCTCAGTTGACTTTCAAAAACACAAAGATACTGGAGGAAGGCCAGGTAAAAAGCATGAAGACCATCTGGAGTGCATGTATGTCTACATACTGGCAACATGGCTGGCCAGGTTGATGTGGCGAAAGAGATATGTAGAGACTGTAGCATTTGACTCTGACTAACTCCCTAGGAATACAGCTTGATGTTAAGTTATGTTTATTAATTGAAAATGTGCATGCAAAATCTAGGTGCAGGAGCCTAGCGAGCAAAACAGCTCTCACTTGACCATACAAGCTACAACTGTTCCTTTATTCATGTGGAGCCAATCCCTGCACTAACTGGCTGCTGAGCTGCTAATATAATGTCTTTATCACTACTTACAACAACCGCATGCTTGATATAGTTTTGCAGCCATTTGAAATTACATAAATCCTGTTGTTCCTTTCTTTATTATTGAGTTTTTCTTTCTAATTTCTACTGTAATCCTTCCAACATAATCTTATATTCTGTGCTTTTTTACTGTGTTTACTTTACTTTATGTATGTTTTATATTATTTATTCCCTTTGTCTTATCTTAGTGCAGCATAGCTTTTCCTTATCCTATAGGCTTCTTACTAGTTCTCCTTACTTATTTGACTATTATATTTTGCACTATCTATTGAATATACATTTTTACACTTACTTGCGAAGTTCTTGAACATTTCCAATTTTTGCAGCTTTAAAAAATCTTTTTTCTGAAAATAATAATAAGTATTAGCAATAAATCTGATCAAAAAAATTAAATTCTTGTTATAATTTAATTTTAAAATTATTTACTTAACTTTATATACCAAAACAAATATATTCTCAATTTAGAACATAAGTATATGAGATTGAAAATTTGCAATGATCACAAACCATTATAGACATATTCAGCGGCTATCAGTGCTACTCCTATTGAAGCGGCCAGGTAGTATCTATTACGACCACGTTGCGGGCGTGGCTCGGCATTGTTCATGCCACAAGTAATGCATCTACGAACTGGCAAAACGGTCAAGGCTAGGCGAGATTTAGTTGAAGTTCTACGAGCTGTTCTAATGACTGCAGATCTCAACGTAAGCAGAGACGACATTTTATGGCTCTGTTAGATTTAAATTGAACTAGTCCAATAACATACACAATTTAAAGGTAGGGCGGAGCTTCCGCATTATTTTTTTATATATTTTACAATCATATTTATTATTTTTTGTTAATTTCGTATTTTCTTTTGTCTTACATCATTGTTGACACTAACTTTGACAATAGATATATTATAGACCTCAGTTAGACAGCTGTTTTGACATACAGTTAATTGTAAGTTCTGTAGAGAACTGCAAGGGGTCTACATGAGCGAAAAAAATTTTAGGGTCAATGGCAAAAAATTGCAAAAAAAGAGTGCTATTAATATAAATATTTGACATAAAAATTTAAAAAAATTATATTATTATTAATATCATTGGTCTCAAACTGCTTATGATGTGGAAAGCTTCTTGTGTATTTATTTGCAAAAGACCTATTTCTCTATACAGCTGGAGTCAATTTTACTTGATAACAAGGCGTTATTATTGGTGTATGTTCGTTTTATTATGGATCAAAATATCAACGAAGAATTGGTATTTGCGAGAACTTTAACAACCGATACTAAAGGCGAATCAATATTATATGTTTTTAAGGCTTATTTCTTGGAAGAAGCAATTCCTATGTCAAATATTGTATCGGTAGTTACAGATGGAGCATCTGCTATGGTGGACCTTGGACTTCACTGCTGTTAGAAATTTAAGTATTTCAAGGTAACAGGGGCACACAACAGGGGGTCCATCTAAAATTGAAAAACATGATAAGGGGTCTATGATAGAAAAAAGTTTTGGAACCTCTGATCTAAAACGTTACTTTATTCATCCTTCACCTGATTGTTCAATTTTAATATTCAACTTACACGAGTTTGTAATAATAAAAAAAAATTGTTATAAATAACGTTAAATATCTTTTAACAACGTAATATCTGTTTTATATCATATTCTTTTTTTCTGAACGCTACTTGCGGTTTGACTTTTATCATTGATGTCGTCTCCTGACGCACTTCGCCTTTCAAATGACAGTTCAATAATTTTTTATTTAATTCAAAGGTGTTCATATATAATGAATTAGACTATTGTTAATAAATCAAATATTACGCTGTACATATTAGTATCAATGTTGAAGTAATAGCTTAATAATAAATCTTTGTGTCAAAGAACTATAACGTGGTTTTGATAGGTTTGTTTATACTTTATACTTACAGTAGCCACCATTTATGTGTTGACATATGAAGTGTGTCTGTTTGTATATAAAAAATCGCGGGGAAACGTTGTTTATTGAAAGCAAATGGCACTGGGTGGAACTGCGCTTCTTCAAAACGCCACAATGCTGGAGCAGCTCCTCGAAGAAATTAATTTCCAACGCACCAAGGAAATGCGACAGCTGATGAAAGACGGTAAGTTTTGATAGTGTAATTTATTGTTCAATGTTTTCGTTGTTTAAACGAAATTTATTGTAGCATATATAATTTATGACTTACAAATTACGTACATAAATCAATGGTTCGAAAATAAATGAAACGAAAGATATCAAATTAATAACATACGTTACTATTTAGCATGACTGTTTAATTAAATACATCTAGCCTTAATTTTATTAATTATGTTTAGGTACTTTTTTTAATTCATTACATTGTATTTGTTTTAAGGCTGTTTATTTTTTACTAATTCACCTAATATTAAAAATGATATTCTTATTGGAATTATCACTACAGGGAAGTGTTTTATATAATAATAATAATGATTCTTTATGATCCACTCATAAAGAAAACAACAATAAAATAGGTAACTGAAAAAAAAAATATACAAGAGGCGACCTTATCACTAAAACAGTGATCTCTTTTAGGCAACCTTAAAGCATAAGTAGGATATTAAGGGGAGGAAAAGGGTTGGGGTGTAAATAATAATAATAATAAATTTATAATTCAAACATGCATACATGTAATATATATATTTATATATTACTAGCGGCCCGCTCGCGGTTTCACCCGCGTGAACTATGTTATTATTAATTTCTGTCTCCATGACTACGTCATAGTGACGTCTATGCAAAATTTGAGACTTAGAGATCTGAGAGCATTTGTAGTAACGGAGTTTCGTACAAACTTTCGACCCCAAAAACAACCCCTTAGAGGTCGAATATTGCAAATTCCCTTCTTAGCGAGCACCTACGTCCTATAAGTAACTCCTATGCAAAATTTGAGATTCCTAGCACTTGTAGTTTCTGAGATTTCGTGATGAGTGAGTGACCTTTCGATTTTATATATATAGATTAATACATGTATGCATATATATTTAAATTAATTTATAAATAAACATTAGAAGATATGAAAAAGATATGAAAAAATAAAAAGAAAAATAAGAACCACACAAAGGGCCATGGAAAGAAGTATACTGAGACTTAAAAAAGTACAAATAATAAGGAGTACAGCCATAAGAGAACAGACAAAAGTATAAGACACACTTACCATGGCTCTTAAGCTAATGTGGAAATGGGAAAGAATTGGACAAGCTGGTGGAGGCCTACATCCAAAGAGGAGTCCAACAAAAAAATGCAAAACAATTATAAAACTATCCTTACTAACTAATTAGCTTTAAAGTATTGGTGTTGCTAACAATTTTTTACTAACTATATTTCTTCTTTAATTTGGAAATAAAAGGCTTTATTATTATTTTTATTATTATAACTATAGGTGGCATTGTAAGGATTTACAAAAAGGCAGTTCAGTTATAGTTAAGTTTAAGTAGTAGTTTTGAAAGTCACTAAAAATGAAATTAAAGAAAAAAACTTTTTTAAGAACAATTTTTTATTATTTGTTAATAAAATGAACTAACTTAACTTTTTAGTATTTTCAATTCAAAGATTTTCGATAGACTCAAACAAGCCCATATTCCGGAGTTATGGAGTTCCTATGGCCACCTTCCAGTTCCAACAACAGACCCTGGTTACCATTTAGTATAAAAGTACTCGTCAAAATGAATCAGATGAGCCCAAACTCGATGGGGTGTATCATTTAATTACAGAGTTCCTATGGCCACCTTCCGACTTCGTCAACAGATCAGCTCTATGTCATTATAATTTTGCATTGTCATCCGATTTATACATGCATGAAAAATTTCAGCTTAATTGGAAACCAGGAAGTGGATCAAATTAATTTGCAAGATTTGATTACAGACAATGGGACAGGTGAAAGTAAATAAAAGCTTGTAAAATAGTAAAACATTTTGCCCTTTTCTGATAGTCGGAGATAAGGTATCGGAGGTAAGGTAGTCAGGAGGAGGTAATACTAAAAGAATTACTGAGGAAAAAAGAGGAGTAGGAAGGACTTTTTAGAATTAAATTTCATTCAGAGCATAGATATTGGGAATGAGAGTGGCCCAAAAATATTGAAATACTCTTTTAGATGTGTTGTATAGTACACAGTTAAGAAGATGGAGAATAGGAATATTGGTATTCCTGGGAAGTCAAATGGGAAGTCACTTTCTACAGAAATCAGAAATAAACCCATACTTTCTTAATCCAAAAATGAACTGAATGGCAAGATTATGAACAGCAAGTTGTTGTTGCTTAACTTTGTTAAATTACTCCTCTTTTAAATCAAGATAACAAGAGTCAGCATAATCAAGAATTGGTATAAGGATACTTTGTGCAAACACTATTTTTATTGAAATAGGTAGGAAATTACATAGCTTAAAAGATATCCTACTGATGCAAACATATTTCTGCTCACCTGGCTCACTTGCAGATCCCAGGACATATTATAATTGATTTATTTATTTATTCATAAGGCCTACCAACAATTGACACAATTATTACATGTAATTAAAAGTAAATCATTTGTTATTGCTCAATCATTTAAAGATGGGCCCCACCATGCTCCACATGCAATAACAATTTTGAAAATAAAATCAAACAATAATTTAAAAACAAATGTAACAAAAACAATAATAAATTTTACATGTTCACACAAATTGTATTTTTTAAGATAAAAAGCAATTACAAAAGTGCATTGATACATTATTCGCTTTAGTTATACATAAAAGAAAAGATACTTATTATTTAGCAATTAAAAGACACTGATAGACGGGTTAACGGAGCCTTAGCTGCATTGATGAGACGGCGAAACGTCAGCACAGCTGTGCGTTTGTAAACTATAAATATAAATAATAGTTCCTCACATAAGAAAACATAATACATTGTGTTTTGTAACAACACCTAGTAAATATTTATACCAACTCTGATTAACTCACCATCTTTGATAGATGGCACACGGTACTGCAAAGTTCATCCCACGGGATAAGTGAGCCTCTCCACCCCCTTTCACACTACCTCTCCATTAAAATTTGTAAAAGTATTTTATTATATGACTATGATGGAAAGAATATTGGAAATGTTTTTGTTTTGTATAACTGTCTAATGTATATCATATTTTTATTATTGAGCTTAAAAAGGATCTAATTACAATCACTATAATGATTAGAATGCTACAAGAACTTTAATGTAGCAGAATTTATGTCTTTTTGAAATTCCAATGCCACAAGCATATCTTTTAGGTAGGTTTTTTGTGTATATGAGTGCTGAAGTATTTTCAATTAAAACGCATCTTTCTTACAAAAGACATTTATTGAACTTTTAATTACAACAGCAACGTATAAAGACAGACATCAATCTTTACTTCATTAAACATTGTAGGGTTCTTAACAGCTTAGTTTCGTAAGTAGTAGGATGTAGCTGAATTATATCACAGCATCTGTATTGTAATTTGAACACAAATATTCTGTATTTGAGATCTACAGTGGAACCCACATTATTTAAATCTCTATTTGGCCAGGGTAAATACATAATACACACAGACTGCCTTTTCGGAATGTGTTGCATACAAAGTGATATTTATTGATGAAAATGAAATATAAAGAAAAGGAAGTTCTTTTAGATAAACTTCATGTATCTAAATGTCTTTTTGTGGAACATTTTCACCAAGATATATCACTACACCTTAACAATTATTGAATTATTAAATGAATTAGGCTCTTGTGTACAATGAAAGGCAGACTATCAATAATGGCACTGTGACCGCCTAGGTGAATAACTAGCATGCTCAACCCCAAGTATCTATATCACATTTCATATTAAGCGCTGTCGAGTTACAACTAAACATTTATTACATTTAGTTAAAGATTGATTTAATAGTTTAGAAGGCACTTTACATATAAACTTCCTTGAACTAATGACGTACCACGTTACAGACTCGGGGTTCGTGGTGCTGCAAGGGACCACGTACTGGACAGACCTGTTCGTGCGACACTTTCTCTTCCAAGAGGAGCAGTCCATAGATTGCGATGATTTGCTTTTTTTTGTAAGAAAGCGACACGTTAAAGGGTCTTCACGATACCTGCCCAAGTATGAGGTAAGTGGTACATCTAGTTTACAGAATCAATGTTTTCATTTAAATTGTTTATATTTAAACTATAATCTTATATTAGTGTATTTCCAATTTGTTTCAAACATTATAAAAACTACTTTTGTGATACTGAGTACTGTGAGAAATATAATAACTATATTATCCCTCTTGAATAGATAAATATTCTCATTAAATGTCATACTAAAATAGGATATTTCCAAAAATTCTTATTAAGTTATTGAATTTGAATGTAAATTGTTGTTTTGGAGTGAACAATGTATGATAACTATCTCCTACATAAGAGCAATGGCCAAATATATTTCTTTCTAAACTACGTTTAAGTCTCTACAAAATTACATAAATTCATTTATATAAAAAATATGATTTCCTCACAATTAATTAGTTTGTGCACCCAATGATCCCAAATATGCAATTATACAAATAGCGTAGCCTGGACGAGAACGCAAATGTCCTTTCAAAGTAAGGAGGTGGTGAGTGCCGAAGTGTGTGCTATCCCAGCACCATTTGGATTATAGATCCTACTATTCTATTAGAAAGTTCTTTGGATATACAAAAAGTTTGCATCGTTAACAGTTGTGTACTTTATTTGTAACAATACAAAAATATTATTTCTTATAGTAGGCTGCTATTAGAACACGACTCCCGTCAGATCCTTACGCACTTTCACTCATCTCAGATCGAAAACTAATCACAGTATTTTTGTTAATAAATATTATGCTTTGTATCCGAATTGTTCAATAACCACTTATAAAATATACAATTTACAAAACAAAACTTCTACAACAGTCGATAGTACAATTGATCGATTACAGTTCTCATGTACCGAGAATCGAAACTTACTTCTACTAAACAATAAAAGCATACGAGGTCGCCGTTAGAGAGTAGCAGTTCGCACTAGAGCTAAGATTATCACTCGCCCGACGCCGGTCTGTTCGCAGACTGACGTGGAAGTGTTCCGCAAGGACTCGAAGAAGCTGCCCATAGGCGACCCGGAAATCGACTGGGAGGAGACGGTGTACCTCAACCTGATCGTGCACCAGTTCGACTATACGCTCACGCTGGCCATCTGCACGCGCACCAGCCCCAAGGAGCTGCAGGTGCTGAAGCGACACTCGCAGAAGGTGAGCGTCATACGCGCTCGGGCGGCGGGGGCGGTAGCGCGCGTCACTAGCTGAGCCGGCTGAATAGCTTGGTGCGCGGCCACGGCAGCGGCCAGTCGTAGCGGCGCGGCACTGGCCCGCGCACGTTGCGCTCCAGGTACGTGAACAGCCAGTACCACCACTCGCGCTGAATCATATAGTGGCTGTGGCCGCCGCCGGCGCGGTGTGGGGTCACCAGCAGCGAATGGAACGTCCAGAACAGCCGCGTCGTGATGTAGTACGCGATCACCACGTCCACCGTGTAGTGCCCGTGCGCCAGCAGCACAAACGACACGCCCAGCAGCGCCGAGCCCCACATGGCCCAGTGAACCGGCCACAGCTTCTTAGGCGAGTACTCTGCCACGATCAGGTAACTCAGCACGAGCACCATTGTGTGCCCCGAATAGATGTAGTCGCCGCAGTACGTGTGCTTGCCGTTTATGGACAGCCCGAACCCGGAGATCAAATAGAACATTCTTTTTATGACGAGGAGGGGCGTCGTAGCGTTATTGCTCTTGGGGCTGCACACGTAAGTCTTGCTGGACACCGGCAGCACCGTGACAAACATCGTAACCGACCTGTACAAATACAGCAGGCCGATCACGAAGAAGAGGCGCCGTGCCACGATAAAACGGTGCTTGTGGAATACGACGACCAGCATGGCGACGGTCGTCGATATCATGATGAGGTACTCGGACACAGCCAGACCCCAGTCGTGTGCCTCCACGTTGTCCAGCACAATATCATTGAGAGGTGGCGTCGTGTTTCGGTCCGGGAGCCGCTCGTGCACCAGCGACAGCGACATCATGTTTATGCACACACATACAAATAAGAAGAAGAAGGAGAGTATCGTTTTCCATATTTCCTTGGGGTACCTCTCCTCGCGCACGGTGCCGGGGGGCATCTCCACCATGAAGTCACCGCCGTGCGCGCGCTGCGGCGAGTGGTCCTGGTCGGGGTCGGACTCGTCCGTGGTTGGCTGCGGCGCGTCCGCCTTGGCGGCGCGCGCCAGCAACGGCTGGCGCTGCATAAGCTCGGCCTGGCTGGGCATGTCGCAAGCGCGGGGGTCTCGGGCGGGGCGCGGCGCGTTGTTGTTCAGGTCATTCCGCTTGAGGCGCGCCTCGAAGTTAATGCCCCGGATGTCCTCGCGCGCGGGCCCGGTCACGAGGTCGGCATGGCAAGCGGGCGGAGCGGGCGCGGGCGGCGGCGAGGGCGCGCGCGGCACCAGCACTAGCTGCTTGGCCGGCAGCTCATTAGCGAGGTACACGCGCACCGACTCAACCAGCGGCTCTGCGAAGTTGATCTGCTTTGGCGGCGACGGCTCCTTATCCGGGGAGCGTGCTGAGATCGTCATCCAATCACCATTGGTTTGTATTGCACCTGGAACGTAAAAAAGTATATATTATTATGGTTATCCTGAATTCTCTGGTTTCCAGTCTGGAGCACAGCACCACAGAGGTATTTGTTTCATATGACATGTAATGTTTAAATTATTTTCTGAATATTGCTATGGTTTACTAGTAAATGTCTGACGTGACTGATTTATTGGCACGTAAATGGCTATGACTATACAATATGCAAACATTCGATTCTCGATTGTTTCTTGGGCGACTAGTCTATGTATTCCTTCTTAAACTTTGCTAACTAAAAATAAAATACGTAAGAACTTATAAAGTTATAACTAGCGATAACAACAATCATGCAAATTAACTATACTTTGTCTGTACTTCCTGCAAATCATCCACGCATCGTTACGTTTGGAACTTCGTTTGCACTCACTTTTAGTAAACACGATATATAATATTTTAATGGTCGTTTCTAGATATTTCAAGTTCGTAAACAAATTAAAGTCACAAATGAGTATCACAGTTCAAAGACCGTGGTGACAAAGCGCGAGGTGCGCGGAGGGGGCCGTTCTCTTTTGCGTTATTTGCTAATTAACGCTCGCCGTTTGTAACGCGAGGCGAACGTCAAAGTCGCGCGGCTCGCGGCCGACGAGATGCACTCGCTAAACTGACAAATATAGATCGTCCGAGAGGTTGCCTCGCCATGGACTCACTCGATCAATGGGCGAGCTGTCGTTCCGGCGCGTCCCAGCTCACTCGGTATGGACGAGGTCACGGAGGAACCAGTCGGGTCAGGTCCACTGTGGCGTGGCGCGGCCTCGCTCTCTGCTGCTGTGCGTTCGGGCGCGGGCCGGCACTCGTGACTCGCGCGGCGGCGGGGTGCGACTGGCGCGCTCGGCTCGCGGGGCCGAGCACGAGGGTGACGTCACGCCGCCCCGCGCGCCGCCGCCCGCGCCCCGCGTGCGCGCGCCCCGTGCA